>JARKIB010000411.1:0-111987 GCA_029378385.1 Mycena metata | reverse complement strand
TGGTGATCTTGACGAATGTCGATATTTGTAGGAATCTGGTGTTTCTAAACCCCCGTTGATGAAGTGAAATCGTCACGGAGGAACTCGGGAGCGGTTTCTTCCACCTTCGCGGGCGGTCGATGGAAAAGCGAAGACTAAGCGAATCGGACATGGGAGTGCGCAAGAGAGAAGAGATGATGACCATCTGTGGCGATGTACTCACGCATCAACGGCCCGGTCACCCGTTCTTCCTTTCCACCACAACACCGTCGTCCTTGCAAATCGAGTTCCTTGACCAAGACACTTAACTTCATGAAACGAACGGACTTACCCGTAAAATTGCTCTAAAATTGCTGTGGTCACAGTGCACACAGTACGGGGCCGTAACCGTCTATATGGCCTGTCGCCACATAATTTTGCGGGACAGCTTGATGCCCTAGTCATTGAAACAAGTACAGCATGCTAACGTGTCATTACGCCGCTGTCGTGAGGTAATTTCAGCATGTGGCATTCATTGCCTCTTGTTAGGTTCGGATCAAGCCGCCGTTCTGAGAGATCATGTGATAAACACGTGCTCGGCTGCGTCCGAGAATGTCCGGCTCGCTCGGACCGGAGAAGGCTTGTTCCGAACCTAGCCTCTTGTCCTCTTCTCTCATGCCCGCTGCACACAACGACACGGTGCAGCCTGCCGGTCTGTTTTTTAAGCTTATAGGCCGCTGTGCGCTGAATTGTGGGCTCAGATATCAGCCCGCTCACACAGACCGACCAAAATCCCCGGATAGGGATTGACGGTAAGATATAGCCCAACAAAAGATAAATCACTCATTCCGCCGCCAAGGTCTTCTCAACCCTATCAATAACATGTCCGCACCGGCCGTACCCCTCCAGACATTCAATCACGACTCCGACTCCGGCCAGAGAACCACATTGCTCACTCCTGACTCAGACAGGGCGGTAGTTGTCATTAATGTTTCTGGTACGAGGTAATTCATTAGGACATTCATATGAATGTTTATTTTGTTCAGGAGGTACAGGTGGCGCTGGTGGGAGCGGCGGCCGTGAGGGTGGTAGCGGCGGTGTTGGGGAGGGCCCCAGTTTTCAAGCCACCAATATGCACGTCATAATACAAAAGCAGTCTGCGGAGGACCGGGAAATCATCAATTGGACTTTGCCCATCAATTTCTTCCCCCGTCAAGCAGACATATTGGGAGCGCGCCAACCAGGAGCTGGTGATTGGCTCCTTCAAGAGAGCCTTTTCAAACAATGGAAGTCGCGTGAAATACGGGCACTGTGGTGTTATGGCATGTGTAAGTCAGCATGCTCTTCATCGTTTGAATTGTGGAATCTCAACTTTAATACAGCAGGTGCCGGAAAGACAGTGCTTGCGTGCGTCTCCCCATCTTAACTCGGACTTTTTTCTTTATCTCATCATACAACAGATCAATTGTTATGGATCATCTCCAAGCAAACCTGGCCGACGAGAAAACTGGTGTCGCGGTGCTTTATCTCGACCACAGGGCAACAGAGACACAATCTCCGACCAATCTCCTCGCCGCTCTTTGGCATCAGCTTGCTTGCGAAAGACCTGTTTCGTCCACGATCCATGACATCTATAAAAAACACCACCCACGAGGCACGCGGCCGTCCCTTGAAGAGATCGATTGCGTGCTTCGCTCCGTGATTTCCGCATTCCATTGTGTATTCGTCGTCGTCGATGCACTTGATGAATATCCCGAAGCACACCGGAATACGCTACTCCGTAATCTCTGGAATCTGGGACCACCTGTCAGGTTGATGTTGACTTCCCGACCTCACATTAACATCGACCACATCATTTTGAACATCGAGAGTCTGGAAGTCCGGGCAAGCGAGGAGGATATTCACAAATACCTTGTGGGACAGATCCAGGAGTCCGACCGCCTGTCAAGGCATATCCAGAAATCACCGGCTCTGCGGGGGTTGATTGAGGACAAGATTGTGAAGCGTAGCGATGGAATGTTCGTATTCACTTGCTGGATGGGAGGGTTGACCAATTTTACTTACAGGTTTCTACTTGCAAAACTTCATATTGATTCCATTGTGAACAAGCTCAATGTTGCGGCCGTTCAGGATGCTCTTAATAATCTATCAACCAACCTAGATGGTGCCTACCATGACATAGTGGAACGAATTGATCGAGCAAGCGAGGAAGAGAGGCAGCTTGCTTGGCGCACTCTTTCTTGGGTGCTCAACGCGAAAATCCCACTGCGGCGTCCTCAGCTTCAGGCTGCCCTCGCTGTTGAACCGGACTCCACAGAGCTCGATCCTAATCGTCAAACAGACATCGACCTCATCTTATCTCTTTGCGCAGGCTTGGTCGTGATTGATAAAGTGGACGACAAAATTTGCCTCATTCACTACACCACCGAAGCATACTTGCAGGATCATGTGCATACGAGCATGTTTCCACGTCCACCAAGCGAAATTACCTTAACATGCTTCACCTATATGTCCTTGGTGTTCAAGGCATTCTCCAACTTGCTACAAAACGAGTTCCTCCTCTTCACTTACAATCCATTCCTGCACTACACTGTGGAATAATGCCTGGTGCATGCACGCGGAAAGCCTGAGATGGATATTAAACATGCAATTCTGTCGTTTCTCGCGAATGGCACTGTGTGGTGGAGATTATGGAATTGGAAACATGGGGGACGCCAATCACCACCGGATAAACTTTGGATTGCTCTGGCCTTTCACTTGGAACAAATTTCCAGTCACATCATTCAACAAGACGGCGCAGGCAACTTGCTTCAAGAGGCTGCATCGCGAGGCGCCACCGACACAGTTCGGATTCTCCTCCAAAATGGTGTCGGCAAGGAGAATGAAGGCGGCACGTTGGAAAAAGCTGTCATTCATGGCCACAAAGAGATTGTCAGCCTTCTTCTCCCGGACGATGCCAAGAAAGAATCACGAGGTTATAATGCCTCAGCAAAGCACCAGAATCGTTATGGCGCGTCCTTGTATCAAGCATCATGGACAGGGAATGAAGCGATCATAATGTTGCTCATCCAGCACAGTGCTGACATGAATGCAGACAGCGGAGAGCATGGTAGCGCACCGGGGGCAGCTGCCGCAGCAGGACATGACTCGGTCCTCAAGCTGCTGATTGAGCACGGAGCAAACATCAATGCAAAAGATGGACGCTATGTTGGCGCGCTGCAGGCAGCATCGTGGAAGGGGAATGAAGCGGTTGTTAAACTGCTTCTCGGACACGGCGTCAACGTCAACGCAGAAGGCAGGGAATATGGTAGCGCGCTGCAGGCAGCATCCCAAGAAGGCCATGAAGCCGTTGTCAAAATGCTTCTTGAACTCGGGCGTCGACGTCAATGCAAGAGGTGGTTTCTACGGTAGCGCGTTGCAGGCAGCATCGTGGAAGGGGCATGAAGCCATTGTCAAACTGCTTCTTGAACTCGGCGCCGACGTCAATGCAGGAGGTGGGCACTACGGCAGCGCACTGCAGGCAGCATCCAAGGAAGGCCACGAACCCGTTGTCAAACTGCTTATCAGACACGGCGTCGACGTCAACGCAGAGGCAGGGAATATGGCCGCGCGCTGCAGGCAGCGTCCCAAGAAGGCCATGAAGCCGTTGTCAAACTGCTTCTTGAACTCGGCGCCGACGTCAATGCAAGAGGTGGTTTCTACGGCAGCGCACTGCAAGCAGCATCGTGGAAGGGGCATGAAGCCATTGTTAAACTACTTCTTGAACTCTGCGCCGACGTCAATGCAGGAGGTGGGGATTACCGCAGCGCACTGCAGGCAGCATCGTGGCATGAAGCCGGTGTCAAACTGCTTCTCAAACTCGGTGCCGACGTCAATGCAACAGGTGGTTACTACGGCAGTGCAGTTCTGGCAGCATCCAAGGGAGGCCGTAAAGCCGTTGTCAGACTGCTTAAAGAACATGGCGCCGACATTGGGTACGGCCTGGACTTCAAGTTGAATGAGCACAACCCGGGCTTGGGCGAGTACATCCCGTCACGGTACCCGGAGATCAAGTACAACCCGAACTCAGACGAGGACGACATGATTTTATTGGATACCGAGAACCTCGCGCAGAATCGCAAGGAGGCGACGCACCGCCGACGCATCGAAGCAGAGCAGCGCCGCCGCGACGAGAGGCGTGACGCTTAAATAAGGCTCAAGGATGTTCTCCCCGTCTCGAATCAAAAATCCAGCAAGGTCGGGCTGCTTGACCGAGGTACGCATTTCCGCCGCTTTTAGTATCCCGTTGCTCGTGCTCATAACTTGCACCCGCAGCGACAAGCCACATTGTTATCCTCCAGTCGGAAAACAAAGCTCTGCAGGACCGCATCAAGGGCGTCAAGTCCGAGATCAGGCGGCTGCAGTTGCTAAATGCCGAGATGGATTTCGATGGGGGGCAGATAGAATGAGATAGAGTTCATGGAGACAATGTGCGACACATTGAATACGACACATTGAGGTGGTTTTTTTCCCCTTTAAATCGACAGGGCAGGTAGACTCGTAACCAGTCTGCGCTACGGCAAAAATATGGGGAGATTGGTTTGCCGTAGACAGACTGGTACAACTCAGGCTGGATCCAAGGGCTGCGCCCGGAGTTTTAAAAAAATCCCCGAAGCTGGATTTTGCTCAATTTATGGGGTCTCAACAAACCTTTTCAAAAATCGGTGATCTAGAGCCGTTGAACTTGATTTCTGTCTCCTCACACGGGGGGCAAAGACCCAGGCACACGATTGTTGTGTGCCTTAAATGCATGTATCACGCACATGGCCCGGATTTAACTGTAACACATCACTAAGGCCTTTGTTGGTTTTTTCAAAGCACTTTGTGTTGTGTAGTAGCTATAATGTACCTAGTTAGCAGGAATCTAAATTTTATTTTCAGCCTTGAGTACAAATAGACTTGGTAAATTAGGCTTAGGGCTTTTTTGGCTGAGCTGCGACTCGGCTGCGGATCCCGTTGCGGCTCTGTGACCTACTAGGTACATAATAGCTACTATTCGGTCAAGCAGCAACACAAAGTTCATAAAAGAGCTTTGAAACAATTAACAAACACCTTTGTGACAAGTCACAATTATTTCCGGGCCATGTGCGCGGGACGTGCATTTAAGGCACACAATAATTGTGTGCCTGGATCCTTGCCCGTCGTGTCAGAATATACTTTTATGCCTCAGATGCCTCAGAGGGTGAGCTGTGAAAATACTGATTTTGGCGGGAAATTGATGGCTTAACACAGCCACCCCATCGGCGCCCTCGGCGCCCGCCAAAAAATTCAAACTCCGGGCGCAGCCCGTTGGCGTGGCCCGAGTTGTACCAGTCTGCCTACAGCAAATAACCTCATCACTTCTTTTGCCGTAGCGCAGACTGGTAACGAGTCTACAGGGCAGGGGGGACATGTGACATGTTCAACCAATTCGACAGTTCGACACCAGATCTGGGGCAGCACGAGTAGGTAAAAAATTCGACATGACCCGGTGATGGGGAGAGGACAAGTAAAATAAGTTCCTAGATAACAAGAGGATATTTGGTTTCATTTCGAAGCCCTGGCTAGTGTTTTCTGGGAACTTCCTGTTCCAGGCGGATTTAAGGTAAGGCATGAACTCAGCCAAACATTGAAATTCCGAGCTTGTAGAGGCAGAATCCTAACAGAAGGTTGATAAATTTTGGCATATATACTGTGAAATAAATAGAAATAGACATAACTTGGGGAAAAGCGAATAAAAAACACCAACCTCAAGTAAAGTCACAGGCAAGTACACCGAGCCAAAGGAGTCGATCCGAGTTCTTGAGCAGCCATTGTATCAGTTATTGCCTGAGATGGAGGTCCAAGGTGCGGTGCGGTGGCTTCATACCTTAGTTTTTACTACTCCTGAGTAGTAGATGAAGAGACTGACGATAAAAGGGAGTGATAATCCACTGATCGCGGAGGATACATTCTCAGGATGTAGGTTACTCTGGCCCAATGCACCGATATTTATTCAATTGAAGCTTCAGTACACCTCGACTACGGCGACATTCCTGAACCTTCGTTCCTTGATCTTCTGAAGGTAGCAATAATCCTTGCGCTGTTTCTAGTCCTGCTGTACGAACACGGGAATGTATTTGCATTCCATTAACCAGACGATGATTTCTTCCGTACGATTACACTGTGGATTGAAGCGTTCAGAGGGACTGACTTCAGAATGAGTGATCAGTTTTTATGCATAGGCCACTGAGGAATAATTCTGCGGATGGGAATTGGAACGATTTGTAGGGTTTCATCCGAGGCTTATACGCTACAAGAATCGGAGGACTGCACAATTACAACAGCTTCGCACTCCGAGTCCCACGCAAGGGGTCAGCGGCGGAATGTTGAGAGAGAAAACAAGTGCGAGGGACGACCAGGGGACGGCACGGAATTTTGGGTATCGAGAGGAGAAGCCTACAACGTTAGTGCTGTGATCCCGTTCCTCGCCGCTTCCGACCATTGGATTAGAAGGCCAAGGCTGGAGACGATGCTGAATTTGAATCTGGGATACCGAATGAGATTATGTACAGGCAACGACTGTTGCACGCCTCGAGGTCCTTCCAGAAAATCACTGCGAACCAAGGGCAGTCATCTCCGAGATTCGGGCCCCCTCAGTGATGCGCAAGGTGTCGAGAGTGCATCGCGATCGCGAAATAAAATCTTGAAGGGAGTCGGGCTGAAGACCGAGGTCAAAAACCTCGAGCGTGCGCAGCGCAGGCAGCGTCAGCTTGTCAAGAAGTCTCCACAAGTCACGGTCCGGAGATTGGTCGGGCCCAGGACGGAGGACTAAGTGCTGGAGCCAGTCGTGCGGCGGGACCAAAGGAATATCTATGGGCCCATCGGATTTGGGGGCGCGAATCCCGAACGTGCAGTGCGCGAGCCGTTTCGCATTCCATAAAATCTGCGCACATTCGGCGAGGGAAAGACACTGCGCGTCGAGGTGCGTGAGCTGTGCCCAGGGGAGACGGATGCGACATCCGGAGTGGTTGTGGCCGCGCTCCAGTGTAACGTGTGTCAGCAGTGGGGCGCCGCGGTCGAACAACCTCAACGAGGGCTCGCCCCAGAACGGTACGCCCGTCACGCCTAGCGTCAAGCGCCGTATGATGGGCATATCGCAGCGAATCATGTATACAGGGTCGCAGGGCATCGCCAGCTCCAGGTATTCGATGCGCGGAGCCAAGGCTGCGAACGGGGCCCGAAGGAAGAACGATAAGGCGTGGGTGTCCGCGAAGGATCTAATGCTGAGGGAGAGCGGAGAATCATCGCCAGAACGTGAGAGCCAGGTTTTGAAGAGCTCGACCATCGTGGGCGCTTCTCTGTGGCTGGTGATGGCCATCCGGACGGCGCTCCAGAGTAGGGGAAGAGAGAGTGCAATTGCGCTCCATTGGCGACAAATTTGACAGAGCTGCAGCGGAGAGCCGGGTCCATAAAGTGGAGGGAAGTCGGGAAGATTAGGGAGGGACTGCAGGAAGATCTGCGAGGTAATTTCTGGGGGTAGGGTCAATACTGGGTAAACCTCGGCATGTGACTGCGAGGAATTAGTTGGAGGATTCGCTGGCGCTTCCAAATTGAAAGCTCCGTCGGTTATGTTCTGTTGCATCGGTACTGAGGAAGACTCGCTGCAGCGCGCGCACCGACACTAGCGACTAGATGGTCGTCAAGAGCAAGAGTGTATTTGCCGGCCCGAGATCGCTGCCACGTCCTACATGCATTAATAATTCGAGATTGATATAAGTACACACGAATACAGCACCCGCGCGCAATCGTTGAAGCACAATACACAGTCGCAAAACAAGACGAGCGAGTATTTACATCTGCGGAGTATACTTATTTGCGGAGGACTCGTCGTCAGCTTCAGACTTGTCACTTCAGTAAATGGAACGAAGAAAGGACATTCATTGCGTGAGGGTTCTGTGCAGGTTAAATTGACGCTGGAGGGTATGGAGTCAAATATTGAGCGTGTTTGTCCACTAAACCGCCAGAAAGAATGCGAGTCGCGCGACGCGCAGAGATATAACGAGGGAAGATTGGGCCGAGTCGACCGTGGGGGAGGCGCTGGGGAGGGATCCACGGGCTTTCCGCTGGATACACAGAGGTAATGCCAAGGTAACGTCGATTCCAAGTGTTCAAGCGTCGTGGTCCGAGTTTGCCAGAAGGTAAGACTGCAGCGATTCATTTCCACCGTGCCACCGTGCCAACGGCGGAACTGTCTTCGGGAACGGTGTCGAAATGTCGTGTAGAGAGGCTTGGGCGCCGAGGAGTTGGAATTAAATGCCACAGGGAAGTGACAGCGAGCTCCTCCAGGGGGAACACAAAAACCAGCAGAACTTCATGAACGTAAATTAATTTCGGGCGCAATTCAGCAGTTACGCGTCGGCGACGCATGGATGCGATAAGAAGTCATTGGGGGCAAACGGAGTGTGTCGCGCGACGCAATGGGGGCAGTCGGTGGAGGATTGTTGCGCGACGGGATGGTGGTGGAAGGGAAGAAGGAAGGCGGCCGTTTGATCCGAGCACCGCCGCGACTTTGCTTTCTTCCCACCACGACGTTGCCACGACGCGTACTTACGCCAGGGACGTGCTATCCGTCCCTTCGTCATACCCTCACGATTCCACGCGCGGCTGACTGACGAAGATGTCCTGAATCACAACAAATCTCATCCCCCTGAAGGCCGTACTACGGTTTGTATACGGTATCACTATCGTCTCGAATCCTTGAGCCATGTCTCCAGGCCTTCATGATCAGCCCTCCAGTTCTGCCTTGGTGCTGCTGGGGATCTTCCCGATTTTGTATGTACCTCAAAGGCTGCGTTCGGCGTTCCTCAATCACTGGGTTTCCTACAAAGTTTTAAGCGGCGATTTTGTCTCCGGACCTTGAAGCCCCGAGTCTTGCTGTGGTGCTGCAAACTGACATACAGTTCTCCGTTCAAACTGTGAACGTATTTCAGCGCCTATATTACTTCATCTCCATCTGCGTGGGTCTATCCATCCACCGCGGATTCGCGCTTATGTGGACTGTTGCATCTAAAATTCTGCTCCCTCAGTCCCACTGTCGAAGCTACTTCTATCCGTTTCAAATCGCGACGAACTCAGCATCTCTCTGGTGGCTTGGGTCTCGATTCTCACCTTTGGCTCCGTTGACCATTCGTATACGGGGTGAAATTTGTGAATGGCTCGGGGTCGCCGCCGTCTACTCGAGCTCAAAGCCCCCAACTTCACAATCCAATCTGCTCAAATTTGTTTTCACCATTTCGAAACTTGAATCCACTGATCTGTTAACCTTGGTGCTTCTTGGCGAAACCCGTGGCGATGCGACGCTACAGATACATATATGTATACCGGCCCATCTTGTGACTCTGGGTGCCTGGATTGACGCTGCACCAACTGATAATATCTCGGGATCGGTATTCGCCAACTGGGTCTCGCTATATGCGGAATCCCTCCCCCCATCCGGTCACTTTGCACCGAGAAATACGGCGTTTCAACGAAATCTTCGCACTTCGTCTACGGTCCCTTGGGGAGCAATCTGTGTCCCGCTAAGCTTCTGGCCAATTTATTTGCAATTTGTCCCAACACCAGACGACGAAATGCGTGGGTGGGATGAATAAACTACATGCAAGCTTCCGCACCCTCCAAGTGAGAACACCTCTCGCTTCCAATGACTCACTTGTGCCGTACTCTATACGAAGACTCCGCGTTGAAGTCTAAGCCGGTCTCTGCGCATACCCAAACCACCCCGTAGGCCAATTGCTCAAGTTGCTCCCCCGAGTTTATTGCTACGTTGAATCAAAATCTCACACAACCGAAGTCTTTTAATAGAGGGAAACGGTCGCCGACTTCGGCACCAATCCCAATCCAATTTCCAAAGGGGTCGCCGGCTAGTTGTTGATCTTTGCCGTTTAAAACGGATTCCGTTCATTCGACTCGGATGGCGGCGACGCGATTTTTACCTTTCTGAACCTCTCGCCAATGGTTCTGCACCAATCACTACGTTCCGGGGCCGCGTCGGTACAGTGGTGTTGACATACGCCGACTCGGCTCGGTGCATATCGACCAACATCAACACGTCAGCACAGGGCGGACGGGGACCGCGGAACGAAGTGGATGGGATTCTTGGTATCTGACCCCAATCTGACCCGGCGCGTATTCTTTACGCCCGAATCCCGAACAAAATTGTTGAAATTGGTTTGACACATGGACCTCGCCGTTTTTGCTTTCCGCCGGACTCTTGCTCCGAAGATCTTCGTGTGGGCAGCTTCATTCCTCTTTAGGTTCCCAAGGTAGCAAGCCGTTCCACTTGCAGACGTGAAAGCCCCATTTAGATCATCATCATCATCATTGTTTTCCAGCCTCACCAGTGTTACTTCAATCTCACGCCCAGATCAGCTGGCAGAGCAATGTCGAATCCGCCCACCGGAACTCGCCCTTTCTTAACCAGTCAACTTTCGATTAAGAGAAGACATTTAATCGCTGAACGATGACAATGACAATCCTGGACAGTTCCTGAGGTCAATTGTCCGCTCCTCCCTGGGGTTCCCGCAGAAGTGAAGGTGAAGGTGAAGTTCAACTTCAGGCTGAAGAACCTCCAGGCTCGATTTGCCAATCTGGAACGTTGCACTGTTCAAAATGGCGAGATTCAAAATTGCGCGAACTTGGCAGTCTTAGCCTTTACGAAATTAGGGATCTCGGGATCGCCAGCCTCCGGTCCCTTACCGTAACGTTTAACTCCTGAGAGATTTTGGGTAGTCAATGAAACTCTCGGAGAAGGTTAGAAATTCAACCTCGCGCGTCGCAACTGACCTGGACCTACCTGCGGTTATTCCTCAACTCAAAATAGAAGTGAATAAATTTTCTGACAACCAAGAGGATTTGTTCAATTTTTTTTTTTTTTGGCTGCGAACAATGAAGCGCAACGCGTTACGTACAGAAACGTGATCAGGTCACATCTGTGTGACTTGCCTCCTTCTTTTCCCTTCATGCCACCGAAATTCACTCTTCTTCCCACTGAGCTCCTCGATGCTGTTGCATCTCACTTACCTATCCTCGATCTCCTTGCACTGTGTCGGACAAACCGCGGTCTGTACCACATCTGCTTGCGGTGGATTTACCGCTCCGTCTCGCCGTCCACCGTGGCCTGCACAGTAAGAGTCCTGAAGACTCTCATTTCTAACATACCAGCGGCCGCTCACATGAGGGTCCTGGTCATGTACGTCGCATTTTGAGATATGGTGCAGCACCCATCTAATTGATACTCAGAGTCATTCCGCTCGAAGGCGTACTGAAATCCTTCAAACGCCTCCTCAGTACCGCCTTGGCCAACCTCACATCCCTGGAGTCATTCAATTATGCGTCCTCACCAACTCTATGCGCCGCTTTTACCCATATCCGCTTCCCTCGCTTGCAGGACTGCTTGATTACCCTTTGCCCTGACGCGATAATCTTCCTTCGCTTGCATCCCACGCTGGTCCGACTTGGCGTTGTATCAGACTGGCCCTCCGATATTGCTCCCTATCTGGGACTGTCAGACCTCTCCTTACCAGCTCTGCGCGACTTCAGCGGGCCGGCCAGCACATTGCCGCTCATTCTCCCTAACTCTCCGGTTGAGATAATGACAATCTCGTGGGACCCAAACCCTCACGAGGCGTATCCCGCCGTCTTCGCCGCCATTGCCGCAGCGCGGGAGCCATCTCGCATAGTGCACATGCACAATTTCGTCTACACCACGTGGGACCCTGCCCTCTTACTCGCTATCGCTGAACACCTCCCGCATCTCACTGTCCTCCGCGTTTTCTATGCTAATATCCCTGGCATGCCGCCCGACGCGGGCGAAATAGAGGTATGTATATTGCTTTTCTTCGCCCTGTTTAACGAAATTATTCTGCGCATTATTTTTTTTTCGCGTGTGTTCAACATTCCCTAGGCCTTCTATGACATCCTCAAAATCACTATCCTTGATCTGCCTAATCTTAAAACCCTCTCGTGTACCGCGCGCGGGAATCCATCTCCAACCACGGCCGATCTAGCCCTGGAAATCCGCATGCTGGGAGAATGGGGATGCCGTTCCGCCCTGTTGCGCAACTGTACGCTTCCGAGTGATACGATGTGGGTGCGGAAGGCGGACAATTTCTGGTATCCATACGCCCCGAACATGGATCCCGTCGAATCGCTTTGGCGCCTGCGTTGGCTTGTAGAGGCCGCTGTGCGGACGCCTGCAGAGTATCCGGGATACGCTGCCCAAATGGAACAGGTAGTGGGGAATCCGCAGTGGACGGAGATGGTCGAGGCGTTGAACGCTGAGGCACCGTGAATCCCATATTTCTTGCTGCTCGTTTTTCTTGATCAATTTTTTTTGTTTTCCCAAGTACACCATGCTGACCAAAAAATCTTTTTTGTCACCGTAGTCCTGCGTCTGACAATTGACTATTCATTCTGCGTCTGGACCATTGACTATTCATTCACGGCTTGAATTCGACCTCAACGCCCATTGCCTCGGAGTGGAACGTGATTGAAAATTGCGCTTCCCTTGTTGCTCTTACGTTTTGTATCGTTTTCTTTGGCTACAGCGGTAAGCGCACGGAAATGCTCATCAGATCGCATTCAGACTTCGGACCTTGGTGTCCCGTCAATTAGATTCCCTTGAACGGCGGTATTGTGCGGGACGGGAGCGGAGGTCGACTCGGAGATCGTTACAAATTATCAAAAGGGATTCAGAATCCTCAGTGAGGGCAAGATAACTTGCTGTGCTTTACAGGATAAAGATGTAAACGCAGACGCCCCGGCGACTCGATGCTTTTAATGAAGAAATGAGAATCAGAGTTCAACTATCAAGCCACAAGATGCGCCGCACACAAATCAAGCCTTCTTAGCAACGAATGAAGGAATCCTACGGCCGCGGGAGGATTTCCCGTTTTTATACCCACGACTGAGTTACAGGCTGAATTGTGGACCCGAAGTGGGCTGTTATCTTGAGTGTTGACAAGTTGAGGGGGACCCGCCTTCGGCAGGTGTTTTGCTGCACAATCAGTGCTCACAAAGACACAGTGGACTCCGAGCTCGCCTGTTTTGGCCCTCGCTAACGCTCGGGCATCTCGTGGGAAGAAGCATGTGATATCACATGATATATCACGTGGTGGCAGTGCTCTTCGTGTTTTAAAGTACAACAAGCTGTGGACCCTGCCGGAGGAGCGGCTGCGAGCAGACAAATTCAGTGCTCCCAAAGACACGGTAAATTCCGAGCTCGCCTGTTTTGGCCCTCGCTAACGCTCGGGCATCTCGTGGGAAGAAGCATGTGACTTATCACATGATATCTCACGTGGTGGCAGTGCTCTTCGTGTTTTAAAGTATAGGACAAGCTGTGGACCCTGCCGGAGGAGCGGCCGCGAGCGGACTCTGCCCCAAACCCCGGTGAATTCAATGCTCCCAAAGACACGGTAAATTCCGAGCTCGCCTGTTTTGGCCCTCGCTAACGCTCGGGCATCTCGTGGGAAGAAGCATGTGACTTGTCACATGATTTTCACGTGGTGGCAGTGCTCTTCGTGTTTTAAAGTACTGTACTATTTCGACCGAATGTTCAGTGACGGGTGACACCCGACTTTTTTTGATGTGTGCAAAAATCGCCTTAATTCAAAAGGAAATTTTTCGGTCTTCTCGGAGACGAAAAATCTAAAAATAGTGAACATTCGGTCGAAATACTACAGTATAGGATAGGATGACGAGCGGCATCGGCGGAGATAGCGCGTTGGTTGGTTGCAATTGGTGGGTTGGTTGAGTTACTTTCAACGACCTGTAAACATTGCAAAAGATACTAAACGAATGAACGAGTCAACGTTTGAGTTGAGCCAAGGTGAGAATTTGTTGGCGTTTCGGCCGACTGGGCGGAACTTCATCATCGACCTTCTCCTCGAAAGAAAGGTGAGGAGCGGAAGGACACCGTGGACGAATAAACTAAGGAAGAAAATCAAATGGCGAAGCACGAGTGGGCCCAAAACAGGAACACGTCGTTCATGGTTATTGCACGGCCATCCATAATCTAAGTTGAGTCGGAGATAGCTGGGGGTCGAGAATTTCCGCCTCGAGCTCGAGATTGGCTGCTGAGTCCTAACCTGGCCTGCGAGCCGCCTCGGGTCGCCTGACCATATTTGGCCGAGTCGCAAGCAATACGAACCTCTTGAATTTGTTCGCCGGAGTCGAACGAGGCGGGCACTATCGACAGCGGCTTTCCCTTACCATTTCAGATTCCTGGTTGACATGGTTTGAGGTGGAGGTAGTTTGAGTCGGTAATCGGCGTCGCTACTGACCAGCGCCGTATCACCAAGGGCGTTGTCTGCGAGTGCTTGTGGCTCGCAGATTTGAATTGTTGACCAGCGTCGAATGTGCTAATCAAAGCAATGAGACAGAGCATGGCCTCTTGAGGATGTGACCGCACCCACTAATTCCTTTCAAGTCGACGAAGCCCAGCGGGTTCCCCGGCATTCAGAAAAGATTGAGGGATTGTTGAGAAATTACATACGCCCTCTCAAGATTGAGTCTCAAAAGTCTCCCGGACTCGGTCCCAAACGCTAACGCTTGGGTGTGGCTATTTTGTGTCCGAATTCCGTTCCAACTCGCTGGTGTCCTCTTGTACCTCAAATTCGCCGCAACCGTAACGCCATGGGCAAAAGATTTCCGCGACGAGGAAGGGAAGACCAGGGGCTGAGGAATCGCTCAAGTTTCGGGAGACCAAGCTTCGACGTTAGCGTATGGATTTCAGAGTATCTTCGGCATCGAGACAGGTGGCGCAAAGAATTTGGCGGAGGGATTCGGTCGTCAGGTTTGAGGCCCTACAGCATCCCGGTGAATTCAAGGAGTGGCTTAGTAAAACCGAAAGAAATGAAACCAGAAAGCAGGGATATTGAACGAAAGACAAGTCGTACAAACCTTGCAAGCCCATGAGTTTCTAATTCGAGCGCAGGAAGGTGCTGTCCGTCCTAAAACAGAACAGGCAGGATCTTACGGAGGACTTTACAAGACAGCGCCAACCAGTGGGCGGACAAAGATTCCCCGACCGTCTTCCGCTCTGACTGCCCGGGAACTACCATAGAATAAGCAGATATTGAAACGGTTGAGGCCATAAAAGAACGATGGATTTGGGCTAGTTGACGGTGAGTTGCAAAAACAGAAGTGAAGGCGGGAGGCAAGAGCGATTGATCCGCCATCAACACAGCCTTCACGCTTCTTTCAGTAATACACGCGGCGGTGGAAACGGCAACGCTCGGCATTGTTCGGCATCGGATATCACTGACCGCCAATGCGACGTCCACTGGACTACAGTGGAATCCAGTGGATATCATCGGTAGTCACCGATGTTCAATGACCTCCATTGAAGCACAAACCACTCGAGGAACCGTGAAATACCACTGAAAATATTCGAGCTCGAGCAAGAATTGAGTCTAAATCTTCCAAAAATGTGCAGTATGATGCTCCAGGCCTCACGATGAAAGGCACCCACTGAACCGGAGACCGTAAGCTCCGGGTGGTATCATCTCATTAATGCCGAATGTTTGGGCAATTCGCAAACAATTTGATGGGACTCAATTGAGCCACATTCAACTTGCAGCTATTATTTTCATTGTGAGGCACAGTACACAGAGGAGACATAGAATTGCATGCTAATCATTGTCAAATAATGTTATGCCTCCATTGTGCTGCCTAGAAACTCATTCACAGCTCCGGCACTAGTTGGCAGGATGTGGGCAATTGCAGCCTTCTCAGTGATGAAGGGTGCATGCAATGTTGAAATTGTCACAGAGGAATAAATTCGACCAGTCTTTGCTGTAAATCAATGGAAAACGTTGGAAGTCGGTGGATGGAAATGGATATAAATCAACACGGGCCAATGCGACCATCGCGTAACAACATCCCCTGATGGCCACCAGTGTCCACCAACATCCATTGGCGGACATTGGTGTATGCCAATGTACTTTCCACTTCCGGGTATATTACTCGCTTCTTTCGTCCCACCATGCTTCTTTCGTCCCACCATCATGCGCTGCGGGGATCTGCAGCCGCCGGTCTGGCCATGTCGCTGCGCCCCAACCCCGTGGCTGAAGCATCCGTTTGAGCGCTTGAGTTTTGAATCATCTCCAGGTTGTCGTTCCTTTCTTCCCGAGTTCTAAAATTCCGCGCTGACGTGGTTCCGAAAATCCAGGTATTCTCAACCCCAT
The DNA here is from genome assembly GCA_029378385.1 of Mycena metata. NCBI lineage: Eukaryota > Fungi > Basidiomycota > Agaricomycetes > Agaricales > Mycenaceae > Mycena > Mycena metata. Next base: position 95,785 of record JARKIB010000411.1, on the reverse strand, counting down.
CCAATGCGCGGAAGACAATTTTTCGGATGGGTCCAACGGATACGGCGTGTGAGGCCTGTGAGAGCGTGTCTACAACGAAATCGCCTGGATTGCCGCTGAAAATGGATGCCCAGCGTTTTACAATCCTCGACAAACCACTGTTTCCTTTCGCCTCCAATTCGCGTCCGAACTTCATTCCAGTTCCACAGCGCCTAACCTGACTCTCAACCGCATGCCTTCGGGTCCGTGCCACCCCTCGCGTTTGACGCCCTCATGACGCCGTCTTCGTTCCCCACACGACTGCGTCACTGTCGTCTGCTGTCGACGGCGGCCTATGGCGGCCTGAGTGATGCGCGGGACGCTGCCACCCGTCTTTCGTGCGTCTAACCCCTCGCTTACGTGCGTCGCTGACTGACGAGGACGTCCTAGGTCTGCGTGTATCACTTACCTTTATACCTTTTCTGTACCCCATCGCACGACGCCACGACAAATATTGTCCAGCTTGATGTTTCTTCTTCGGCTTCAACGATAAGAAACGCCCGCGGCACAGGACTTTCAAACCTTTGGAATCATCATGTATCTTTGATCATGAACTCTATCTGACTTTCCCCGAGACCGCGCGCGCTTGAAAAACAGTAACTAATGGCCCCGACACCAACCCCAACCCGAATTTCGGTTTGGCAGTTTAAATTTCCTTTTCTGTTCCCCTCAATTCCGCTCCGCAACCCAGCCCAGATTTTCGGTCGATACTAGCTTGAGAGGTTCCCATCCGAAAGCCACAGAAGATTAAATATCCGCGAGGCCAATGGCGAACTCAATTTTGTCTTCCACTGTTTACGCCGCGAGCCGCGACTGGCCTTTGCACTTCCAGGAACAAATATAAGAACGACCCAGAACGACCTTACGTTTGCTTTATCTTGGTGCGTTACTGTACCATTTCGTTCAATTCTCCCTAGCTGTGACCTGTGACCGCAAAATTCGAACTTTGGTTTTCTTATATGGGGCAGGCGGACCGTGACACCAAGAAAAGTTCGTATATTTCCCACGGGCCTTGCAGTCGGAAATGCTTCTAGCTAGGGAGCAAATGAGCAGATATAGTCGTAGCAGGTGAGATTAGTGTAAGTTCAACCTGCATCGATTAATGCTCACCTTTTCGAGTGGGTTTTTGAACCAAAAGCGCAAAAAAACGCGCCGCGCGGGCGAAATTTGGATTTTTCGCCGATTTTGTGACTTGTTTCGCGAGTTCGAAAACGCCCTCAGTGACCCGTGACAAGTACGAAAAAGTTCGTATATTTTGGCCTTCGTGACGCGTGACATACGAATTGAATGAAATGGTACAGTATTTCCCTTTATCGAGTTCAAGTGACACTTCGTCGATTGCCGAGTACGCCGACCCTCGTGATCCATTCCTCTACACCGTCAACACTTCTTGTCTTGCCCTCCTGCCGTCTGTGTGGCTTGTCTCCTGTGGCTCCTCCGCGCAATACCAACACTTTTGCAACTTCGGGCCCCGCTTATTTGTGATCAATTCGTTATGGTAAATGTCGCGCGTGGCTGCCAGGCTTCCGCTTTCGGGTACGTTCTGATAAATTCTGAAACTTATACTATCTGATTGCGCCAATGAGCCCAGGCGGTTTTTACATAGAATAGTTTCGCCGGAAACTCAAGCACTCAAGCTCGAAGCCGCCATTGTGACGGTGAGGCTCCGTTTGGTTCCGTACTCGCCCTTCAATGGCCTTTGCAGCCACGCATTTTTCGCCCAACTCTCAATTACGAGTTCGACGTCCGGAAGATGAAGTAATCGGAATAAATTCCTGAGATAATTCCTGGAACCGGCGTTCCTAGCGGGACCGTCCCGTGTAATCCTACCTACCTACCTACCTGGTGAGTATCAGAGTTCCAAGCGTCTGGCTTCCGACCGCGCCTTCGGTACGAGATCAGATTCGAGTTATCTCGACACGTTCCCCTGTGTTGCTCGTCTTCTTCGGTGCTTCCTCCGCGTACTAACAGAGCATACTGGTTTCATCAATCTGCGTTGAATAATTTTGTTGGAGTATCTCAGCTTCCTCAACGCCCTGGCGCGTGCACTTCAACCCATAGGCACGTCCGTCTATCTTTTGCAACCTCGGCCCCCGCTTACTTGTGGTTCTAGGACTCCGATTCGCAACTCGCCAATGCGCTTCGCTGCTTCCGCATGGCCGTCCTTGGCCTTTACTCTCTAATAGCAAATCCGACGGCGCCTCAAGCCTCGGTATACCTTTCCTTCTGTCCTTAAAATTCCGCCCGCTGACTGTCAATAACTCGCCATATCTTTGGCCCATTTTGTTTGACAATGATAAATTGACATACAGCTCAATCGTGCAAAATGGATCAGTGAACCATCCCAACATTCCAGCCTATTCAGCCACAATTTCAATCACTTATGATCTGGTCATGGCGCAAAACTCAGAGCGTTTGAATGAATACGAGGAAGCAATATAAGGTAAAAAACTGATCCCTATTCTAAACTAGCAACGCCGACCCGATGATGAATGAAGGTACCCAGACACTGGCCGTCCAGTCTGCCGAGTACATGAGGAGACCTCCCGAGGTACCGGCATGTGCGGTAGGACTAGCGTCTGCGGTGGGACTAGCATGGGCAGTCGCACTAGCAGGACTGGTATCATTCCCGATTCCAACGCAGGGTAGCGCGGATGCAAAATAGAATACAGGGGAAAGTGTTGAGACGTTACTGCCCGTTATCCATGTGTAGTTCGCGCGAATCTGTTTTCTGTGGTTGAAAGTTTGGCTCTCTAATTAAACTGCATTGTGCGCACCACCCATGCACCTGGCGAGATAGTGAGGTTATTGACATTCAGAGATCCAATTCCGTCTAGCGCGCTGAAGGTATCCTACTGGTCGTCAGTGTACACCAACGAGTTCGAACCAAAATTTCCGCGCCTCGTGGATCACTCCCGCGGAGACACCTGTATCATGGTTCACAAGCTCCACCGTTAGAGGTATCTTTGCGTAGAGCAACAGTGGTCCCTGTAGCCACTCTGTCAGTCCGCAGCTTTTGTTTACGTGTAACGCGCGACACACATCATAATATGTGGAGGTGTCCATCGGGTAGAAGTCTGCGTCCAGGAGACCCAACCACCCTTCAATTCCGAAGGGTGTAGAATTTTGCTGGAGCGAAACGACGCTGCCCTCCGTGGGACCAATCACCCGTACGGGGGCGTATGCAGGATCACTCAAACTGCGCACCGGCGTGAACGCCGGCTTGGCGCAGGGGAACGCGCTGGAGGCGGCGGTGGCGACGCTGAACGTGGGTGTGCGCGTTGTGGCGTTGAAGAGCGGCGCGTCGAGGACGAGGTCATTGATTGAGGTGGGGGTGGCCTCGTGCAGGCTCCATACCGTGCCATTGAGCCGAACGTGGTAGTTTCCAGGCGGCGTCTGAAGGGAGGCTTAGGTTATGGTCGTCGATGATATGAGGTGGATGGCACACTGACTGAGGGGCGGAAGTTGTAGTCGAACGAGCCGCTTTGTGGCATTTGTATTTCTGGGCATCTCGTCAGAGTCTGGCACCCTCGACCCATTCCAAGCGGTCCTCATACGCATGATATCCATCACATCGTCCCCACCGTCTGTTGAAAGAGCGCCGATGAATCAATCTGTTGTTTGGAACCAGAGAGCGGTAATACACCCACCTTCCGCGCTACCGAACATCAACTCCATCGAGACGTTGTACATGCGTAGAGGATAAAATCACATGAGTGCAGTGTAGCATGACTACTAGACAAAGTAGCACTCATTTTGCGTGGCGGCGGCGAACGCTATCCATTGGTACGACACAGATTGTGAGGTTCCCGGAAGGGTGCCGTTGGGCGGGAGTGTGTTCCATATCGGAGAGGTGGTATCGTTGGTGGTGGACTCGGACTGCGCACGCACACGCAGAAAAAGAAGAGTGAGAGTGAGAGCGCGAAGCATTAGGTTTGAAGTGATTGAAGGAGCGGGGGTTGATGGGGAGGCAAGACTTTAGTTTGGGTGGGAGGCGGCAAGGATGAACTTTTATGGTGGAGTGATAAGAATCTGTGGGCGCTTCATTCGATGGCAGCGGGAACCAAGTTCCAACACGGGAATATCATTAATTAGGCGTCAGTCGACAAGAAAAAAGGAAGAAAAAGAAAAAGAAAAAGAACATAGAGAAGCTGCGCAGAAAAGCACTCTCTTCCGTTGGCCTCGAATCCCGCATTATTCCAATGAGTTTAGTACGGAAAGTGCTTCATCCGTGGTTTCAACTGCATGTGACATGCGTTGCATCCCTTCTCGCATCATTGCTTTAGAGCCCACAGCGGGAATCCCGTCAAAATCTGTCAGATAGCTGGCAGTATGATAGATGCTTTATGGTGCGTCGGACAACCGGGCCGCGCCATTTCTTCCAAGGCAATCTTGCGATATTTTATACGGAGACTCCAACAAGGCTCAAACTCTGCGCAGTGCGACAATATTGCCACAGCGTCTCGAGGATCTTAACGGCCGATCGAGTTGAACACCGTCGACAAAGAATCATTATCCCAAATGTTTCCAAAAAAAAAAAAGAAAGACAAAGGAGAACACCGTCAACTTGGACGCGTATCGATAACCTTGCCTCAGTTCGGAGTCCTGGATATTTTGCATGTCGCTTGAATGCCGGCAAGTGCAGTGATCATCAAGCGATCATGATGGGGAAACAACCGAGGCTGTGCACTCATAAACCTTGTCCCAAACCTTCACCTTGAAACCCAAGCTTTGTGCTCAGTCATCTCTCCATGACGCCCAATCGCACTAGTCGTTGGTTTGGGTCTCCGCCGAAGATTGATGCGGCTACCGTGCGCGAGTATCGCGATTTCATTCTGTTTGAGTGGAACTGACAAACGTTCCGCAGGCAGTAATGAAATCGACAAGCAACTCACAAAGGAGCGCGTCACCATCCGTAGTAGGAGATTCCTCCCGCTGTTTGGTGCGCCGGGCGCAGGACGGGTAAGTATGCGCTGAACATTGGCAGGCTTTGATCTACATCTGCCACGTAGTCCACGTTCTTGCGACAGGCGAAGCTTCACGGCTCCGGGTATAATGCACAGGAACGGGAGGAGCTCGGTATTTCCATCCAAACTAGTATGATCTCTACGCTAAGGTTTGAACTCTGCGCATTGTCTCGAAATTTATCTGAAATAAGCAGACTCATCCTGGGGAGCGCGTCTATTTCGGACGACCCGGCAGTGCAACTGGCGCTCTCATCCCAAGAGGACCAGCTAATCTTGGCCGATACAATTCAACAGCTTCTGGCGGTTCCTCTCATGAAGGGAGTTATAGAAGCGTCGCCGCAATTTCAAACAGACTCTTCCCTGCAGTATATGATGGGGCTCATACCACGGATAATAACCTCACGATACACTCCCACAGACATTGACCTTCTGCGGTGCAAGTTCCCCCCGGCGCCGCCTATCGTGGAGATACCGTTCAATCCCCCAGGGCCCTGGAATGGGTCTCCCCGGCAGACGACGCTCGTGAGCGTACGCCGCGATATCGGCTTGCAGCGTAAATGGCTTACCCTCTTTGGCGAGGCTGAAGCTATCATATTCCTCGTCGACCTGTCCCGCTACGATCAAACGGAATGTTTTTCGGAAACAGAGGAAGAGTTGGTATGTCGTCGCAGTCGTTTTCTTTTTGTCATGTTAACGACGCTTGGGTATATAGAACTGCATCCGCGCAGCAATGCGCGAGTTTGAATCGATCTGCAACGTTCCCTTCATGTACTTCGACTCCGCCGCGAGTGCACTCTTCCGAATATCTTCTCATGTGAAAACTAATAGTAACATGGTTTAGATCGTCGTATTCAACAAATTCGACCTGTTCACCGAGAAACTCACCCGCATCCCCTTCACTGCATGCTTCCCCGACTACACTGGACCCAATGAACCCGCCGCCGCCGTCGAGTACTGCACTCAGCGATTTCAAGCTTTATATGGCGTATTTGGCGTCCGGCAGCGGAATATTCGCACTTGGTGCACAAATTGTCTGGATGTGGATCAGATGGGTGGTTGGTGTTGCCTCAATTTACCACTTACACCTGCTGATTCGTGAGATAGTGACCCTACAAGAGATTATGCAGTCTATATTCCGTCGTCGGTTGCATGTTGTGCGGGAAGCATGGTGACATAAAAAGTGACTCATGAAAACTAACTTATCCAGCCATAACTATTGCAAATTGAAATAACTGAGTACACCCACCACCCTAGGAGACAGTGGGCCGAGAATGGGTGGGCTCGGTTGATTGATGATGTCCCAGGAGCTTGAATCACACTCAATACCAATCGGGTATCGTTCTCGGGGGCAAAGATGAAGATGACCAGTTACTGAGAAAACTCTTTCCATCCCAAATTCATTCCCTGACATCGAGGAAACGTGAAAGGGAGCCGAACACCGAGCATAGCGACAGCGTAAGTGCCAATGACATTCCTTCCCTATTACCCGGCAGCTTTTCCCTGGTTCAAGAGCAGAGTGGCTCTCTGTGACTGCTTTGTCAATGTACACGACACAACTTGTAGCCTTTGAACTAATCGAGTGACGCTCCAAAGAGTCCGACGAAAACTTTACACACAATTCTACATAACTGGTCGAAAATAAGTCCTAGAAGGTGGTCGTGGAGGCCCACGTCAACTCCAAGAGGGATTAAGCGGCTGCCAATTGGGGACACCGTGGCCTGTGGCGGAGTTTGAAATAAGTTACGTGGGAAAACTTAACGAAGGGGATGCCGAGGGGGCAAAGTTAGTTTACATGAGTTACTTTTTGCGCACTCGGGAAGTATAATTTCCTATGTCTCTTTATCCAGTCAGCAGTGCTACTGCGCGGAGGTCGTCGAAAAAAATGGACAGGGGCCTGAAGACGTCCAGTTTGGCCGAAGAATGTAAACCCATTCTTTGTGCGTTCCTTCAACCTTGAAGAATTCAAAAGCAGACCGCGCGCGAACTCGCTATCCGACTTCTCAGTCACTAAAAACGGCCACAAATGATCAAAACTGCAGCAAAGCAACCGATGTGCTCAACGCTCGGTGACTTCATATGGTCGAGCTGAAGAGAGCTTTTGCCATGTGGAATTTAGATCAATATTCGAACTTGAACTGAACGACGGCGGAAGGAGACCAAGTTGGAGCCTTGAAATAGTCACTGATCCTGACGCTGTTGCAGTCTGAAGTCAAGAGGATTTCGTATGCAAAAGGTCTTATTTTCCCATTTTCCTAGCCACCCAAACCCCAAGAACGCGCAGCGCGTCGCAACTATGTCCACATGCTGCACTGCTCTACAATATCGTCGGGCGCGCGTATCGCCCAGTTCGAGCCCATACTAGTCCCATTACCACTGACGGGCGCGGGAGGAACGGCGATCTGGAACAAACCCCCGCCCATCATGTGCCCTACGACAGGTGAGTAGGCGGTGCAGCGTCAAAAGAGATACAGTGGAGAACGTACATGAGATGTGGCAGTGGACTGTGTGGCGAGGAGGTCCGTCAGTGATCCGGGTAGGAAAGGGGAAAGGGGAAAGGGGAAGGGGGTAGCACTTACACGCCCAGTATCCAGGGTTGTTTGCGACGATGCGCACGACCGCCCACCCGCGCCGTGGGACGGTGAAGGTGTCGCGTCTGTTCGTGGGTGGTCAGTGAGTATCAACGTGTTAGAGTGTATATCTATGGTTGAAGGAAAACAGGAAGGGAAAGCAAAGTTAATTGAAAAAGCAAGACTCACCGCAGAGGACTAATCAAATCAAGATGCGCCGTCGCGGGTTTGTATCGTCCCCTCCCAACACCGAGGAGCCAGGGCTGCAGGACACGCAGTTAGTATACTGTACGCGTGCCGAGCAAAACAAGAAAGGGGAGGATTCAGACTCACGGCGTAACCATGCCTGTCGCACGAGGGGCGTCAAAGGTGAATTTCGTACTGGGAAGGAGGGACGTACAGGTGAAATGGGTGATCTACATATGTAGGTGCGCAGTGGGAACGAGTTTGATTTTTGTTGTTATTTTGTCGGAGGGTGGATAGCATTGGGGAGCAGAACGAGAGGGAGGAGTGAGTGAGGAGGCAGTCAGCGCTGATCCACACCCATTCACCCAAACTTGACACTCACCCCCATCGTCGAGGTTCGTAATCACGAAATCAACCGTCCGATTGTACTCGAGCGCCGCGATGACTTGGTCGCTGCACATCTTAATTAGTCCACGCGCAAGTTTTACAGAAAGAAAAAGAAGAAGAAACGAGCCCGCGCACTCACGTAGGCCATACCTTCACCCCAGCACTCCCCTCTCTGGATCCCACCCCTGCCAAATCCGACACGAGCGCCGCCTCGCCCGGCGGCGGAATCTCCCAACTCGTCCCATTGATAAACGAGCGCCAGTTCTGCTCGTGCGTCCGTTGGATGGAGAACTTGAATGGGATCGTCAGGGCGGCGTTCGACGGCGGTCTCTGCTGCCGTTTCGGTGGTGCGACTTTAGTATCAGCATCCCGTGCATTCGCATCCTCATCCTCGTCCTGCGCACCGAGCGGACGAAGCGCCCACTCGTCAAAGTGCGGCAAGCTATCCCACTCTCCAGTGTCCCCAGCAGGCGGGCCTGACACCGAGGCGGGGAGCCCGAGCTCCGAGGCCGACGTGGGGGTGTAGTCGTCCGGGAGGGTGTACCTTAGTACTGCGCGCGCTTCGGGCTCCATATTCACACTGGGTTTCAGGTTTCGGTTAGTTGTAGACAAATGAGAATTAAGACGGGAAAGCAGGAAGATTAAACGCAATGGAAACGAGACGAACTTTTCATACGCAAACTTCTCGTCGATCATGCGCGCGCGGATCCAGAATGCCGGCGTGATGTGCGTGGGGAGGTCGGGCGTCGCGGTGACAAGCACGCTGTATCGCTGCGCGGGCTGCAACACGAGGTCACGGACGCGCACAGGGACGACGGGGCTGCCGTCCGCCTCGATTACGGTCAGCATGTGGTTGTCGATGAAGAGGCGAATGGGGGCGAAAGAGCCGGCGTTGATAAGGCGGAAGCGGGTGCTGAGGAGAAGAGAGATGTAAGTAAGTTTGTAGTGTGAAAGAGTCGAGGATGCAGAGAAATTCGGGACGCACGTCGTCCCTGGTTTGACCACCACCTCGAAATACCCAGCCGGATTCCCCTCCTCGCGGTCTTGTGCGCCACCGCCTTGTCCGTTGAGGACAAGGCTGTCGGGTACGGGCTCTGGCGCTGTTTCGACCGGATTGGTCTGTTGATTGAGTTGTTAGGACATTGAAGCGTGCAGATTAAAGACAAGGAGAGGTGCTTGTGTTGATGCATGCGCATGCATTCAAGGGAACGTGAGAACAGAAGGGCGGTCAAATTCATCCAGAATGAAAACTAAAACAGACAAAAGACGCACCGTGAGATAAGTGTCCAACAGTGCGTTTGCTGGCGCGCCGTACACATCCGATATAGTGATGACCTCTTCCGAGTCGTATTCTACCGAGGTCTTATGCTCGTTCGGCGCATGGATGACGAGCGGCCCATAAAGGCCGTCGCTGGATGACGGAGATAAATGGCCATGAGCCGTATTTGTAAATTCACGCACGTATGCTGCACGCCGGTGTGACCGCTGAACACGAGGTAATCGTCAGTCCAATTCAAGCACGAAGGAGGTGGAAAAGCCTCACTGCCACCATGTTGTCCCACTCCACCCACCGAGCGTGAAGTTGTAAAGCAGGGTCGCGCCCGGTGGGATAGGACATTGCGATATGCCACCGGTGCCGTCGTAGAACGGCGTCTCGGGTTGAGGCAAGCCGTGCCTGAGGGTGCGGTTCAGCGAGAATTACGAAGGAGGGAAATTAGTATACCAGTGTATGGATCTAGGCGTCCAGCGTCCAGTTGATGAGGGCAGCTCTTCTAACGAAGGGGAATAACATACGTTCCCTCGTTCGGAAGCGCATTCGTGACATAAACCTGCATGCACAATTGAAGTGAACTCGTTTTCCGCGCGATTGAAATTGGAGCGACCCACAAGAATACGATCGTGTACAGACGCCTGGATGAGTGGACCTGGCGATTTTCCATTAACCGCTATGCGCGTTGAATTCGGGGTCGGCCCCGGGATTTCCGACACTGTCCACCGGTAAATGCGTGTTTTTGGCGACGCACTTGCATCGAACGTGGGGTCGAGGCGAAACTTATCAGGTATTGGGGGTGGACCGTGGTCGTTCGCTGGGGGCTGGCGCGGCCATGAAGGAATCCAAAGAAGAAACGCCAACGGGATAACGAGGAGAACGAGTACGCCAGTGGCCAAGATGCGCCGCCGCGCGGGTGGGGGGCGCGGTTGGCCAAGCGAACGGCGGTGCGGTGCGGAGTCCGGCCGGCCGTCGAATGGGCGGAGGAGTAGCGCGTCCTCGCTGTCGTCGGTGTCATGCCACGCCTCGCGCATGGCGGAAGAAGATAAAGATACGCATCAATTCCGGCATTTGCGCGCCAATCAGGAGCCACACGTTGTCCGGCGATCAGTTCGGCGCGGACCTAGCATTGTCTTCAAAGAATTCACTACAGCAGAGTTCGCGGTATGTGCGTAGAAAATTTTGGTCTTCCTCATTGGTTCACATACATGCATTCGGGGAGGCCGACAAAGAATCCCCTACTGGCAATTATTTCGTGTTGAAACAAGACCAGCGGTGGGAGAAGACGCATCGTGAGTTCTATCCATCGACCGAGGACGCATCATGGCCGTATTCCAATTCGGTGTCATGTACCGAATTTAACGGCCGCCTACTGCTGAATAAAACTAGCGGCCGAGCAGGCCGAGCAACAAATGGCTACTGAAACTTATAATCAGCGCTGGGGCGTTGAGTTCTACTGCGTTTTCTACGAGATGAACTTGACCTCCCGGCGTCGCGATTAAGTATTCTCTCTTTAGAAGTGTGACCACCATGCTTGAAGTTCACAGCTTGGGGATCCTACCAACAGCGCCAGTCAACTGTAATACGTTTGCAAACAACATCCAGCTAATTGAACCAACTGAGGTGAAACAGCGGAGGCGTACGATGCACTCCGGCTTTCATACTAGTACTCTCCGCGCAGCCTCTTTGGGTCGATGGTACTCTCGAGGAAGGGCAAGTGCAACTTGATTTTTATTGAACGTAACTAACCTTCCGAGAGTGTTGTGGTATTCAAGACAAAGGAAATATGCATCTCTTTAAATGACCGTTTCATCTGTAACCTAGTTCAACGCCCCGCCTTCGAGGACCGCGCGCACAGATCCCACCGATGTACCTATATAATTTCGGGAACCTCGGGACACACTTGTGTAATCAATCGCCTGACCTCCCCAATTATCTGAGGCGGGAGGTTTGACACGACTGTGCCCAAAGGAATACGCTGCGACAACGCCAACAGCGTGTTGTGGATCCGTGGATCACTGTATCGCACGGAAACCACCCAGAAACCGTCGTGCGCAAAGAAGTTCACGCAGTTGAGGTGCATGCGTCGCGCACGCAACGGTCCCGGCCCGTGGGTGGCGTCGTCGAGACCGAACCACAATTTTGACTAGCCCCTGGCTGTAGTCCCACAACGTCGGCACCTCCTGGCCATGGTCCCGCATCTGTACTATGCGCGACAAGAATATGTGTTCCTTGTAGCGCGCGTAATCATGGTTCATAATAGCGCTAGCACGCAAAAAGGATCTATCCCGCGCCGTGCAGTAGCTGGGGCCCGCCAAAGCACGGACCTCTAAATCGATAGTTCACGGAGGAAAGCATGCGATAGGAGACACAGACTCGCCTGTGCACCCTGACCTATGTTCGGTGCGCCAGTGGCTGATCTGGCATTCCCTCGAACAATAGTGCGCCCATTTACACCCCGCACAGCGCTTGAATTTGGTTTTTTCGCGTATGATGCCGCACTTGAAAGATAGCTCAGCCGGTGGCGAGGGGAAAGTAAAGGAAAAGAGTATTATTCCGCACCTCTGAGGCGTCACACGCCTTGTAGGCGACATATTCGCCTGAGTCAAACTTTTTCTTGATCTGTAGACGCTCGATGACGACCTTCATCAGCTCGGCCCAGGCCGGATACAATACAGAAGAGACAAATGCACGTTAAGCTGTCTGGTGTTCCAGAAAAGGGAGAGTGGCCTGAAAGCTGGAAAGAACGGGATAGTACACAGTCGCCTGTGGCAGTAGATTTTTAACGAATATTTGCATGATTTGTTGGCTCCAATCGATGTGTTGTTGAGCGTGGGAGACAACGAGGTGAAGCACACCGAGCTCGATGACTTGAACCAGGTGACGGTAGCCTTCGGTATGAGTGTTGTTCATTATGAGAATCAACAGTGTGCCCCAGGTACGGTGGAAAAGATCCTTGAAAACGAGTGCGTCGGCCCGGTGAGTCGACTTTAACCCACGATCCGCGAACAGAAGGACTTGAAAAATCGCTTCCGTGGCCTTCTGCGAGAGCAGCGCGCCCACCCACGAGGGCTCCTGTATCCGGACGCAGAAGGCTATAAGAGAGATCAAGTTGGCCGCCGTCGCAGTCGGGACGTTGTCACTGGCATTAGACAGACCAGGAAATTCGCGAGGGGGGTGTCGCCTCCCGCACCCTCAATGTACTCGCTGAAATCGCCTCCTTCGAAGCCCTCGCTTATGAGCAAGAACTGAGTGACCTTGCGGAGAACAATATAAGACATGGTGTCGGGGTCCCTATAGTAGCTGCCCAACGCCTGTGCGGCCAATATCCCAACGCCTGGGGTGGACAATATCTGCATAGAGATTGCTGATTTTTTGCGCGTCCCGAGGTCCATGTGCATGAGGCCGACAACGGCACGAAAGAACTGGCAGTGTACAAGGTCTTCGGTCGGTGCCTCAGCAATCCGGGAATAGTGGATGTCAAGGAATTGCATCCATGGCCATGCATGAAACCACAGGTCCGGATGTGACTCGACGGGCAGAGGTAGACAAACCAACCCCTCCAAAGCAAGATATGCCGCAGTAATTGTGGTGACGATGTTGTCCGGCAAGGATTGTACGTCCATTTCGTCGGTGGCAGGAATGTCTGCGGGGTCCAGAAGATGGTAGAACACAGGGAGGAATCCCAGTTCTGTGGGGGATTTTTCAACTCGGCTTATCGCCAAGCGGAGTTTAGGCAATGAACCCGCCATTGCGGCGGTTGCGATGCCCTGGAGATGTGTCTTCAGGGCAAAGGATGTCACTAGAGCTGGAGCGGACCTACTCGGTCTATCCTCGAAAGAGTGGAAAGTCGCGCTTTCTGTAAGCATGGGTGTTCTGTCATTCGACGCTAGCGAAGCGGGCGGCCACTGAGATACTCGAGTGAGGGAGAGAGGGATCGATGGGTGTTTGATGCAAGTAGATCTCGGCAAACAATAACCGTCGGATATTGCCGGAGGATCATCCCAGGCGTTGACCCTTTCTGTTCACGGCGAATCGTGTAGTCTGAGACAGCGAATATTGTCCAACCTTGCAAGAAATTTTGAGCAGTTTTCTCCGGGATTGAAAGGAAAGTTGTCGTGAGGGTTCCGCGGGTCAAACCAAGATCAAACTTTGAACCTTGGGAGATTGAAGTTGAAGCTTGAGCCAGTTTTTTAACAAACGGCCAGAAGAAGGACAACCGCGTGCCGCGACTCTTGCCAAAGTGAGCCGAGCCAAGGGAAAGATTCACAGGTTTTTCCGTTTGGGCACCGGAAGTAACGCGCAAGGTCATTGAGGCGGCTTGGAGTTGAAGCGTTGCGTCCGATCGTCCTAGTCAAGTCTTCAACTTCAAAGTCTTGGTGGCGAGAGAGCAAGGCTTGACATATGGTTTTCAATCTGGGGTTCATAGAGACTCGGAAGCGTATGGGTATTAATATTGAGGATAGGATGGAGCGAGGGCAGACCAAGATCGAAACGTTCCAAGATATCAACGTACACAAATATTTCGTCCATTCTTTCCTCTCAGGCTGTCCGCCCGAGTCACGGCGTTGTGGTAAAGCTACTGCAAAACCATCGATTCAGTTGCGACACATCGAGACATCTCGTGAAGGCCAACGTTCACGAAGTTTAAGTTCAGCTTCTCGCACCGGGCCGGAATTTCCGCCGGATCATCGATTCAATAGCCCCTATGTTGGGTACTGACATCTTTGCCGCCGACGTCCAGTCTTTCGGTTGGACATCCAGGGCTCGTATCACGCAAATTTCATCGCAACACCACCCATTGTGAGACTTGTACTGACAACCAGCCCGCATTCTCCATGCAATTGCCGCGAGTATGGGCGGGAAAGGACTTCATGGAATTCTTCCGGGCGTCTTCAATGAATAGTACCAAGTACGCCTTTGACGGCCCGAATTAGGCCCGAACATCATGCATGCGTGCGGGACGCGAACGATTCATGTCATCCGGATCGCGGTGGTTGCAAAGCGGATGCGGCAACTACGAGGTACGAGCATCATTTTGTTGAAGGGTTTGTCTACGAGAGACTATGCGGCAACGGGCACAGTTCATCAAAGCATTGCAAAAAGGTTCCAAAATGTTCGCGGTCGCCGTTTTGGCTGTATATGTAGCCGCGATGTCCCAAGGGACCCACCCTGGCACCCGCCCCCCACACAACCAAACTAAATGGCGTCCAATTCTCCTTCGATGAAGCATTTTGGCAGCGTTGAACGCACTGTGCCGATGAAAGTTCTCGTCCTGGGGTACTTCCGTACCGGAACTGCGTGTAAGAAAGACAAGCCGGGTTGAAATAGGAACGACTGATTTTTCGAACCAGCCATGCGCGACGCACTAGAAATGCTGGGCTACAAACATACCCACCACATGGAAGACGTGCTCCGAAATCCCCTCGAGGCCGAAATGTGGACAAGGGCCATCGATGCCAAGTTCTCTGGCAAGGGAAAACCATATGGGCGCCCGGAGTGGGATCGCTTGCTTGGGCATTGTCAGGTGCGTTTCGTGAACTTTCCCCTTTTCTTCTGCATTGGCTGAATTCACTGAAGGCGGTCACCTGCGTCCCCGCCATCCTCTTCTCCGAAGACCTCATCGCCGCGTACCCAGAAGCCAAAGTAATCCTCACCACCCGCGACCCATCAGCATGGTGGAAATCATACGACGCCGCTCTCCAAGGCATGTGGCGCTCCAAACGCGCAAGGATCGCGGCGCGCCTCGACCCGTCGCATTTCGGGAAAGCATTCACCTTTGCCAAAGGGAGCGTCTCGTTGTTCCTTGGGCCTACGGTCCCAGTTGCAGAAGAGGAGGAGAGCAAGGAGCGATTCGCAGAGCATTACGACAGGGTGCGGAGGCTGGTGCCGCGGGATCGGCTGTTGGAGTATGAGGTCGGCGAGGGCTGGGAGACACTATGCGCGTTCCTGGGGCAGACGGTGCCGAACGCAGAGTTTCCGCGGATAAATGATACGAAGGGCTGGAGAGGGATGATTAATTTGTGGGCAGGGATGATCTTCCTCCGGAGCGCGCTGAAGATTACACTTCCCGTGCTCCTGCTCGTGTATTACTTTCTGTGGCTACGGCGGTAATCGGGCGTGGGTGCCTGGTGGGTCGAATCTAGGTTTTTGGACCTTGTTGTTTTCAAGTACCCTGTTAATTAAATTCCCACTGAACCACCATCCATCAGCGGCGGTGTGTTGTGGGTCGGATGCGGAGGTTGCGATGGCGACAGCTGATTGCACAACGAGTCCGAAGTAGGGTCAAAAAGAACTTCAATGTACATCCTACACGCGCGCAGTAGACTCGAGACGCAGAGGCTGGGCGTTGACAGGATCAGGCCACACGCAAAGTAGGACTTCCTAGCAACGAATCAAGTATCCAGGCAGCTAGCCGACTTCATTCCTTGCATGTTGAATTGTGGACCCGAAGTGCGATGGTATCTATGCATGA
This sequence comes from Mycena metata, assembly GCA_029378385.1. Lineage (NCBI taxonomy): Eukaryota > Fungi > Basidiomycota > Agaricomycetes > Agaricales > Mycenaceae > Mycena > Mycena metata. The sequence continues at coordinate 79,915 of JARKIB010000411.1, read as the reverse complement.
TTCAAAAGTCAGAGTCTCGAACGAACCAATCACATCCATCAGCGGACATAGTTGACCCGTTGGTTGGTTGGCTGGTTGGTTCAAGTCGAATGCGTTGAACAAGCTAGATGAATAAGCGCGTTATTTTGTTGGTTTTGATTTTACCGAGGGGAATTTTTGCGGTAACAAAGGTGCGCACCAAAATGCTTCATGTCTCGTCGTGGCGGTTGGCGGAATCTTTCTCTTTGAAGGATATGGAGAGAAAACAGGCTGGAGGTAACAGCGAGGACGAACAGATCGGCGAGTTGGACGCGAGTTGGAATTGAATGAAATCGAAGTCTACAGAGGGGGACGCCCAGTCTGCCGCTCAGAAAATCACCCCTTGACTATGAATATATCTGGCCGCTACCGAGTCTGAGTCGAGAATTGCATTGGAGTCAAGCAAGATTGAAGGACGACCGCTCTACAATGTTGACGGAGGATTTTTTTCTTCTCAAGACCATCATCCTAAGCGCGCGTCGAAAGGCCCGATACACGTAGAGCGGAATGCCAGATCTGATGGGACGCCCGGCCTGTGCTCGATAATAATAAAGGGGGGGACGGTAGATTTGTGTAGTTGAGGTTAGATGTGTTTCCGCGCGTTACGCGTCCCTGGGTAGAGAGCCTATAAGGTAAAAGTTAGCTGGGATTAATGACATTGTATTGGTTGAAATTTCGGATTGTAACATCAAAGTAGTTAGGGCTTTTTGTATCTGCATTGCAATAGTGTCTCCTCCGTATTCACTGCGAGATGAGTAGAGTAAGAAACTTGTTGGAAATGGATGGCGAAATCGTACGGTACCTGAACTCCAACACTTCGATCTCCATCTTCACCCATCGCCGCCCGCTTCATAGCGTGCAGTCAGGGAAGCCCAAAGGTTCCAGGAAGTTTCTCGTAGGAGCGAGTGAGCGCTAGTTTGGTGCGCTCAGTCGAGAGCGCACGGCAGGCGGGACACAGCTCATCCCCGATTTCCTCCAGCCTCTCGGAGGACCATTCATCGAAAGGGTCTAGACCGCAGGTCCCGAATCCTCTCTCAATGAAATCAAGGGACTCCTTGGAATAGTAAAGTCGATTTTCACGACATCGGTCCGTTGTACATTGATCATTCTGAAGCAGGAAGCGGTTGACTGCAACTGATTCCCGTACCAGCTGTTCTTGGGCCACGATGCACCGGCGTACATGGGTCTGGAACTCTCCATCGATTAATGGTAAGAGGTGGACGGACTTGCAACCTGCCACCCTAAGGTATGCCCATGGAAGGAGCCATAATGCCCCAACTTCACTTGCCACAGCGGCGATGGAGAGTGGTCCCATTGGACCAGAGTTCGGAGTGAGAGGCATGTCAAACACAGGGATTTCGTCATATGTAAGCGAGTACCATCCTGCCTTCGCTAGGTGGTCTAACGCGCGACGATATAGGAAGTTGACGTCGTATTTGTGAGAAAGTCTCGAAGAACTCCCAAAACGACGGACATCTCGGTCTGAGCTGGGGCAGGTTCAAAGTAACTGGAATAGATATCGACGGTGAGACCCGTTCAGCTCTTCGCATAACACCCAAACGCACCTTGCATCAAAAATGGCGCGCAAAAAGACCTCCACATCCTTCGCGGAGTCATGCAACCGAACGACAGGGCTCCCGTCGATTAGTTCCGTTTCAGGAGTGGAAGGTTGCGGGAATGAGAGCATCTCGCGAAAAACGGTGGACTGTGCTGCGAGAACCGCGCGGGGAACTTGGAATATCGTATTTTCCGCGCGAATAACGATTGTATCGCGGGGGATCCATAAATCCTCGACTCGACTGAGAGCGGATGGCAAAGGTTCCTCCGGTGCGGGATTCATGCCGCTGAGCGAATTGTGGTCGCTCTGCTCTACGATGGTGGCAAGAAGGCAAAGGCGAAAAACACAAGCCGTAAGGCCAATCACGGTCACTTCGGCCCGACATCAGCCGAGGGTGGCGATGCCTGATCATCAAACTGTGCTCCGAGTCGGACCAGTGTTGTACTTGAGGGTCTTAATAAGGGTCGTCTCCAAAGCTAAGGCCTTAATATTTATTAAGGGTTAATTAAGGATGTGTTTTTAAGGGTAAAATTAAGGGTTAATTCCCAAAATGGCAGGGCGGGTTCTTACCCTTCAAAAGTTTGAAGTCATCGCCAGAACTCTCTTAAGCCCCGCATCGGCCACCTTGTCGCCTATTGGTGCTCTGCTGCGAGAAGCTCCGTGTACAATCCTTTCTCTGATACCCGGGGCCGACAAGCCTGCCTTCTGACTTTGGGTGCACAGCTTTGCCACCAAACCTACCCAGTGTGCCGGTTACCAGCACAATTATTGGTGGATGCTATGTGTATTGACAGTGAGCGAGTTGAAAAAATCAAGTGAGTGATGTGATCGGGCTCTTCGGCCTTGGTCCATTAACCCTTAATAAGGCCTTTAGATGTTTTTGCCCTGTTGTTTATGGCAGTCAGAGCGCCCCTTTAACAAAACAGGGGTCCACTTTGTGATTTTGGCCACATTTTATGGCGGTCAGAGCGCCCCTTTAATAAAAGTGGTATAAACTGTCTGTTTTTACACCAACTTTTGAGACTCAACAGTGCAAAATTTTCAATGAGTAAAAAAGTTTTTCCCGCTATCTTTAGTAGTGGGTTTTGGGGTGAGAGTTTGGACAACCTAAAATGCTGATTCTGAATTTTGATGGCATCTTGGGGCTATGTTTTTCTTGATCACATCTGCTTCGGCTTCTCCCTTTCGAGGGAGCGGCTTTCTATCGGCCGTCATAAGTTCTGTGCCGTTCGTGATCCTCTCTTTTTCTTCCATTAATCAAAATTGTTTACCTTCCTTTCTTCACGCGACGTCGCGGACGTTATTGGTGAAACCCCTTTCTCTTTCTTTTCTTCTTACCCACCATTTTGCCCTATGTCGAAGGTCTACTGCAGCTGGCTTCCCTGCGGCGTGACCGAGCCGACCACAGGTCGGGCGAGGTCGCGCTGCCCAAGATGTCCCGGACCGGTCCATCCATTGCTCTCTCCAACAGGGTTCAGCGTAGTAGGACTCCTGGGTCCAACACTCAATGTTTTTCCTTTGTGCAATGAATTGTTTCTGGGTTGCGGATATCGTCCTGTGATATGGCGGTCAGAGTGTCCCTTTAATAAAATAGGGGTACACTTTGTGATTTTGGCCACATTTTGCCACACCAAAAGGTGAAAACCAGCGGGAGGAAAACAAACTTCTAGTTGTATAACCTCTATCTCTTTTTTGCACACCCAGAACTTTGTTTTGGATTCACTAAATAAAAAATGTTGGTTGATAAAAAAAAGCTTGAACCCAAGAAAAAAAAAGTGTGGGTAGAGAAAAAAAAAACTCAAACACAGTCTGCTTTTCCTGCTGACCAGAAAAGTTTTTTTGACTGCAACGCAAACTTTCGGAGGTAAGTGGCGGTGCTAACCCTAATTTGATCGCTTGATCCGGTGTCCGTATCTGGCTTGAATGCAAGAGCTTCAAGTTGTTCTTCCATGCCATCTATCCCACAGCATGTTGTAGTATTGACCTCACATCCAGTCGCATCCCGATGGGGGTTACAACGAGGACATCATAAGCACCACCCGCCAGCTGCAGTTTCTGGTAGACAAACCCGGGACCAGATGCCTTGTTCTCGACATGTCCTACCTTTGAGAGGCCGGACACGAAGTATCACAGGCCCTATGGCACATTGCACACACTGTCGGCCAGAACCTGGCAATTGTGGTTGATTCCAGTGAGGCCAATTGATAGGCTCTTCCCTGTCTGATGGCTAACCAGTGCACACATCCGGGACCCGGGTTTGTCTCCCAGAAACTGCAGCTGGCAGGTGGTGCCTATGATATCCTATGGGATAGATGGCATAGAAGAACAACTTGAAGCTCTCGCATTGAAGCCGGATACGGACACCAGATCAAATTAGGGTTAGCACCGCCACTTACCTCCAAAAGTTTGTGTTGCAGTGAAATTTTTTTCTGGTCAGCCGGAAAAGCAGACTGTGTTTGAGTTTTTTTTTTCAACCCACACTTTTTTTCTTCTTAGGTTCAAACTTTTTTATCAACTAAAAAAAAGTATTTGTTCAATGAACCAAAAATATAAAGTTCTGGGTGTGTAAAAAAGAGATATTATGTGACACAAAAAGTTTGTTTTCCTCCAGCTGCTTTTCATCTTTTGGTACGTCAAAATGTGGCCAAAATCACGAAGTGTACCCCTGTTTTATTAAAGGGGCACTCTGACCGCCATACTGTGAGCCTCAGTTTCGACAACTAAGTGTTGTGTGACACACAAGTTTCAGCAAAGCCAAGCTTGTCGCCCGCCACTACGTTAAGTAAGTGCATCTTTTTCCAAAGTCCAACTGATGAAAATTGAGCGTGAAAACACATGCGTCCAGGTTACCAATTTATGAACACACTTCTTTTTTCTCCCTCCCTTTTACTCCGATTCAGTTGGTATAAGTTTTATGCCATTACCTACTGCGGCTCTTTACTCAACATAGAGCTGGTTACAAGTCCAGCAGCAGCTCAATTCCACGTTTAACCAATTATTCATTCATCCTAGAATCTTTGCCGGACCTCTGCTCCAGTCAATCAGCATTCGTCTCAAACATCAGTGAGAAGTGAGATGATAAAGCGCAAATAGCCCCATCTTTTCCGACATTCTCCGTGCACCTTCAGTCTGGGACCTGGGTTCAAAATGTAGAGCCGGCTCATTGCAAATGTCTCACTTATGTCCTGGTAATCAACAATAAAATCACCTCTGTGGTGTCAGTGACTCAGTGCATTTGCTGAACTTGAGATAGCGGGCCCTGCCGCGGCACGCGGGCCTACAACGATTATTAAGTATTGAGTGTACTGTGTGCTTTTTTTGCCCTCAGAGTGTTCACTTTCAGGCATCACAGAAAAAAAATGTTGGTTGGATAAAAACGAGCTCGGCTTGTCCTCGGCTTGATGGCTTCCACTGTTCCGATGGCGGCAGCTCTGATGGGAGGTAATTGAAGATAATCAAGTGAGCCATTCAAGTCTACTGGGGATGGCAAGCGCAGCAGGCACTGACACATTATCCCCTGGTATTAAACTGCTGGTGACCGGTTCCATGCTGCCCTGTACTGTTCATAACGGGAGGACTTGTGCATCAGTGGAGGCTTTGATCCGCCTAGCACAACCACTTTCGGCACTAGAAAAAAGTGTACATTTGAGTAACAGTTTACATGCCTCTCCGCAAGAAGAGGGTGAAATTCAAACTTTTTTTCTTGTGTGAAATAAAAAATCTCTCTTTGAAAAAAAAATCTACCTGCAGGCCAAAAATCCACACCAAAGTGGGCTCTTTGTACCCCTTTTATTAAAGGGGCACTCTGACCGCCATAGCATTTTGATGCACCAAAAGATGAAAATCAGCTGGAGGAAAACAAACTTCTTGTGCATAACTGCTATCTCTTTTTTGCATATCCTGAACTTTGTTTTTAGTTCACTGAACAAAAACTATGGTTGATAAAAAAGTTTGAACCTAAGAAAGAAAAAAAAAGTTCTGGACAGAAAAAAAAACTCGACCATGGTCTTTTTTTCTTGCCAATCAGAAAAGTTTTTTTGACTGCAATACAGACTTTCGGAGGTAAGTGGCGGTGCTAACCCTGATTTGATCGCTTGATCCGGTAAACCTAGGCGCACCGTGTCGAATCAGGAGTGGTTCTGATGATCTAATACTGATATCTCTTTGGTCACTACCTCACATATGCTGATTTGTCCCCACGTAGGCGGCCGTATGCCGTACCGTACCATATACGTACGTGATCCGTAACGTGCCGTTGCGCGCCGAGAATGTCTGTATCGCGGTCGTACATATACGGCTCACCTACCGTACTCACGTCTCTTGTCTACTGTATACGGTACCTACGGTGTGATTCCCTAGGAATGTTCCCATAGATGGCTGATCAGTGCACAGTCGCACAGGCATCCAGGACCCGGGTTTGTCTACCAGAAACTGGAGGATGTTGCCTATGATGGCATGATAGCAAAGAACAACTTTGAAGCTCTTGCATCAAGCCGGATATGGACACCGGATCAGGTGATCAAATTAGGGTTAGCACCGCCACTTACCTCCGAAAGTTTGTGTTGTAGTCAAAAAACTTTTCTGGTCCGCAGGAAAAGAAGACCGTGGTTAGTCTCTTCTAAACAGACACTACAACATAAAAAAACTCGTACCTCGTTATGTTGTAGTCTGTCAGTTACCCGGCATCACTGATCGGTACCCCGCCTTATTAAAATCCTGGATGTTAAGTTGCACTCCAGGACGTGTATTCCACGTGTTTTATGGTTGATTCCTACTCACCGACCGAGGGCCAATTACTTTCTCTCTTGTGATTTTCCACCTGAGCCAAGGAACGTGATGCCGGATTTTGATGGCTTGCCGCTGACCAAGTGATCAGGGGCGCGGTAAACTCTAGACTAGACCGTGGTTGAGTTTTGTTTTTGTACTCCACACTTTTTTTCTCTTAGGTTCCAACTTTTTTCACCAACCAAAAGTTTTTGTTCAGTGAACCAAAAACAAAGTTCTGAGTGTGCAAAAAATCGATAGAGGTTGTGCACACAAGAAGTTTGTTTTCCTTTAGCTAATTTTCATCTTTTGGTACATCAAAATGTGGCCAAATTCACAAAGTGTACCCCTATTTTATTAAAGGGGCACTCTGACCGCCATAGTTGTTAAGGCCTACCCTTAGTCTTAACTTAAGGCTTTAAGATGTTAAGTGCTTAACCCTTAAGTGCAACACTGCCGAGTCCTCCCTCTTCCGCCAACACATCTAGAAAAAACCACCCAGTCGCTAGGTTCGGCTTCGGTAGAGCAATAGGGCCGCAGACACTCAGCTGCATCAGTTCCTCGACAGCCAATGGCCTGTCGGGATCGCACGTGTCGCGGAGTCTCAGCCCGGTCAACCAGGCGATTCGTCAAGACGTGAAGAATGTGGTTGTCCTTTTGTTCTCCTTCTGGCAGAACCTTTGTTGGAAATGGCGCGTTCGTGGCCAAAATTCACAAGTGAATCGATGCTGGTGCCAGGCCTCTAGAGATTCACAAAGATCCGACGGAGTCAAGTTTTCACGAACTTCCGACCGAGCTCTTTATGCACCGTGGTACGGTCAAGACAGGTCCTCGAGGCTTAGTTATTCGAGCAAAAGGTCCTGGAGACAAATCTACGCAATAATGCGCCTCACAATTTTTACTGATGAGCCGGAGATTTCAGGCTTTCTTACTTTCAATCTGGTAAGGCCTCGTTCGCAACTTTCAGATCCCTTCAACGGCATTTTGTTAAACGACCCTGCGACTCGTTCCAAATCCCTGCGTTCCTGGGCGCCCCGTTGTCATCAGCGCGGAGCCTCGTTCCAGCACTTTTCGCCCCCAGTCAACGAAGTAGGAAATTCTCGGACCGGCTCTCGCCGCCGCCGCCGTGACGTGACTCGAGCTTCTTTTCGGTTTCTTCGTTCGCTCCAAACTCGCTGCGCCACCAGAGCTCGGATAGCCATATCTAACCGCCAACTTGACCTCAGATTGCACTCATATCATCTGAGACCCTCTTTCGATCCCCAAAAATACTCCCAGCGACCCAGAGTTTGAACTTCGCATTGGCGGTATGGTCGTCGAGCGGACGGTCCACCCCGATCTCAAAACGCACCACAAAATGTATTCCACCTCATTGAAGGATATCCGCTAGGCGCGGGCTCGCCAGAATTCTGTGGCATGTGGCTTCTGCGGAAACATTGGTACAGACTATCGTTGTTGCGCAAAAGTGAGCATAGTTCCTCTTCGACGTTACCGCAGAGCTGAATATGCCGATAGTGTAAACTCCTTGCATACTGCGGAAAGGAGGTAAGCGCCGACCGCACTTTGAGTGTCCCTAACATTCAGTTCAATGTGAAATCTAGTGCCAGAGGGCCGATTGGTGAGTTTGAGTGCTCGATCGTGTTCCGCCCTGAGCTGAGTATCCTCGAGGCCTCTGCATAAGGCTGGCTGTGGTTCATCTGGTCCTCAAGTTAACATCCGAAAGATCACTCAGACCCTGAGTGTCAGCCCGTACCTCAACGCTCATCTGCAAATGTGCTTCATCCTCGCCTTCGATCTCATGCGTCGGCCCCGCTCCGACGAATCATTCATGGCCCGTGTGGACATTGGAGTCGAGCCGACGGACATCTTGCAGTTCCTCAGCATATATAGTGGGCAGCCTACAGGAGGGAAAGTCCCAGGTATGGTGCAACTGAATGTGTTCACGCCGTTGCGCAACGATTTTCTAGGGGACGCTGGGCTTACAGCTTGGCGAAACACCCGACTCTCTCTTGATGGTGAACCGCAGGCGGGCAGGCCCGTGGGGACCGTCATTGTCTCCAAGGCCAATGCACTATACAGTGCTATCCAAATTGTAATCATGGAGCCTGCTTTCGATGTGTTGCGCGGCTCGCCCACCTTCACCCAAATTTCCGGCTTGACCGGGAAATCGACCCAGAAGCCCGTCGACGTCGGTAGCTGCTTAGAGTATGTCCCATTTTTTCTTCAAACCCCCTTCATCAACCCCAAGCTCATAAACAGAATTATGAACAAGCACATTCACGCCGATAGCAAAAATCAACTTTCTCTCCGCATGGAAATGACCCCTGGCAATATTCAGGTGATACGGGATGCGGCCGAAGGGAAGCTCGGTGCAGCCAGAGGCCCGAATTAGACACGGATCTCTCCGCCCCCCGAACTGGCGGCGGCTTTGCTGAAGGAAAGATGGCGCGGGAGATCATGTATAAACCAGTATTCGTGTTTTGTTGACACCTTGGACAATCAAAATTTTGAATCTTGACGGCGGAGACGGTTCCTTTCTTCCCCAACTATGAAGACAAAGAGTGTGCCCGAGATGGGCGAATGGGTCCAATATCTGACGGTTCGTCATGAAAGGCTGCTAATTTCCACATAAACTCGGCCCAGATACTCCTCATCATCAAAAGTAAATATAAATTGGTGTATTACTTTGTAGCCCATGGGCCACTCCCTACTACCTTTGGCCACCATATGCCCTGACATACTGGCTATTAATTATTAAAGTGTCCCGATCAGAACCACTGCATTGGTTAGTCCAGCGCCGTTGCAACATCCACAATGCAGTCCAACACCAAGGCAAAAATCAACTGACCGGGAAAAAAGGCTGGAAACAAATACGGGAAACCATCCCAAGGACAAATCAACATTGCAGCAGGCACAAACCACTCCCTTCTGCACATGACAATGCTTATATGGTCCGCTACACAACAGAATGCTCACTTGGAGCCTTCAGAAATGAAACCACACTGTCTGTGAAAAATGGGAGAATAGAGTGGGTTTGGGGGTTCAGCAATGTCTAATAATTCACCACATATAGCGGAAGATGATCCCGGAGGCCATTCAACAGATTTAACTCCAATGGAGCGAGGAATGCATGCAGCTGAGGTCAATCAGTTATCAGGACAATATTGGGTGGCCCAACAATAAACAATTGGGGATATTTCTCTCCATATTTGAGCAATATCTGGCGTATTAAACCTGTTTGTATGCTTTTAAGACTCAAATACATTATTTCAGGTGCTCCCCTGAGCTATAAGCCATGTTCTGGGCCTTGAATTTACAGATTTCAACCAAAATCAAACATCAACAAATCTATCAATTTATCAATGAGATGCCGGGCTCGGCACAGTGGTGGTCCATGTAAAGTACAGTCATGTATGCTACTGAACAGGTCCATCCACTTTTCATGAAAAAATACTACACTTTATGCCCTGTGGAGGCCAATTTATATTTACTTCTGATGATGAGGAGTACACCATCCACTTGCTCGGTTTCCGTTGGAAGCATATTTGTTGCCCTGCTCTAATCCTTGTCTAATCCACGATCGGGCGAAAAACGCTCGTGTTTGGGGTCGGTGTGTGGGTGGTCAAAACACGACACGGTTGGGAAAGAGGTGACACGGCGGACAAGGGTTTGTCCTTTGTAATTTTGGCGCTGGATGTCCTTTGACACGGCTTCGCTGTGTCCTTATCTTAACTCCGGCCGCTTTGGCTTTTCGGGGTTTTCCGCGGCCACGCTGTATCCACGCGATCTCGGGGATTTCCGGCAGAAAATTGATCTCAATAATGATTTTGCGCTCTTGGAGTGAGTATTAGTTCAAAACCTCCCAAGTATTTCTGGTAAAATAGGCACTACTATAGGACACAGCACTGAGTAGAAGATTTGAAGGATAACATACAAAAACCCACCAAGAATGTGTCCCCAAGTTGAAATAATGCTCTGTTCTGTTGCATTCCACTAACCCAACTCACATACAACTCAACGGGAGCAATCTTGAGCCCCTGTAGAATGATGTTCTATGTTTTTCCGACCCAATAGAGGGTGGAGGAGGGTGGGATGGCGGGTTTGAATATTGATGTGACCACTCCAAATTCCCCGGCAGCGCCCGGCACGATTTGAACCGTCACACTCACTTTGATGCACCCCCACAGCAGCCACTGTGGCCCCGTTTCTGAGCCCAGAAAAATTGTAAAATCACTAGTTGGTGAGATATGACAGTCCCACAAAATCCTACCTGAATTGGCTCAGTGAGTAAACTCAAGCCTTCAATTCTTCATGTTCCAGACCTGTTCCTGTCTAGTTTTTGCCACATTTCCCTCGGGTCTTTCTTGTAGCCTTGTACTATAGTAGTGCTTCTGTAATCTGGCAGGTTCCCAATAATATTTTACGACAAACTGAACTCAAGAGCTGCAAATCATTACTTAGATCATTTTTCTACCGGAAATCCCCGAGAACGCGTGGTTGCAGCGTGGCCGCGGAAAACCCCGAAAGGCCAAAGCGGCCGGAGTTAAGAAAAGGACACGGCAAAGCCGTGTCAAAGGACATCCAGCGCCAAATCAGCAAAGGACAAACAACTGTCCGCCGTGTGAGTGGCCGTATCCCTTGAAAGAAGTGCAGTGTAAATTGAGAAATAGGGATTGCAATACTGCGGGTTCAGCTCCGATTCAAATATAATGCGAATCCAATGCGAAGTCGTGGGTCGGACGACGACACGAGTAAGTTTGCTGCATCTATTCTACTTGAATATTCGATCGAATTGATTCACAAACCAAAACCAAAGGAATCCGTGGCCCATTCCCGAACGTGCGTAGACAGTACTGATCCTTCTTGAAAACTTCGAGTTTTCAACATTCAACTTGCGCACTCGGGCCGGCTGCCCGGACTGAACATCAACAGCCCCTATCTTGAACTGTTTCCCTCCCGTCACTCGAAGATTCTGTGGAGTCGTGGATTTGGAGTCCACGAGGAATTTGTGCATTCATGTCGCGGGGGGGAATTCTGAGCAAAAAATCTTCCCTCTCGCCCGAATTTGAGCTTCCTCAAACTTAACCAAGCTCTCTGGCTCAATTTCCTAGTGCTCTCAGTGCCTGCTTCTCAGGGATTCAACATGGAGTAACTGTCGCAAGTATCGTCACCGTGAATCAATTTCCACGAGTGTGGTGTCGACGAGCCGATTCTCGAATCATTTACACTTACACTTGTACTAGTTGTGATTCGAATGCGAATTGTTCATACGTTGAATGGAGTTCATTGCTTCAGGAATCCGGGCACCAGAAAGAAACGCCTCCTGCTTCCCTTTCAAAGTTGAGTGAGATAGTCCGAGACAGAATCATCGTCTTGAACTGTAATGATCCAAGAGAATGAATCGGCATAACATCAACTACATCGACTTCTGAATTTCCATGTCACCAATGAGTGGCATGCGCAAGATGCGGAGGGCACGAATCCTGGAGCATGTGCGACCCTAATAAGTGGTGGAGCTTCTTTGTGCCTGAGTTGAATCCGTGTGAATGCAAACTCAGGGCATAATTTTATTTATTGCCTGCCAGCCGAGAGCGTAGGCATATATCTACCTACTGCAACAAAACGAGGGTGGTGTATGTATGTATGTATGTATGTACATACTAATTAAATATTATTCGTCCCTCGTTTCGAACGCAGACGGGGAAAGGAGGAGTTGAAACCGAAACAAATGAACGAGACACACTGACAATATGCACATCACACGAGCACTCCGCGCGCTCACACAGTAAACCGCTCAATCATCCTCTGCCGCCAGTCGTCATACTTCTTGTCCTCCCTCCTTCGCTCCGACGGTCGTTTTTCATACGGCACCGGCGCCGGGCGACGCGCCGCCTCGGGGTCGTCCACGCCCTCGTATCGAATGACCACCGGCATCTTCGCTGGCGGCCAGGCCGAAGGTGGGTCCTTCGTCGGCCACGGCGAGCGCGGGCCTTTCTTCGGCGAATTAATCTTGGAGACGATCGTCCGAATCGTCGCCACCGTAGGCGTCCCGCTGCTCCTGCTACTCGCTCGCGCAGACTCGTAATCCTCGTCGTCCTCGTCGTCGACCCACTCGGACACAGGCTCCGCCGGGTCGCGCGGCTCCGGCGCAGGAAGAGCGACAGGAGCAGGGAATGGATCGGGGATAGTTGCAGGAGTCGTAGCCTTGGTCGTGTGCTTGCGATACAAATTCGTGATCCGCGAGCGCAGCTTCACGGAGCCCACAGATCGAACCGACCAGACGTCGCTGTCCCGCTTTCCGGTCCGCGGAGGCGGGGGCGGCGGTGGCGCCTTGAAGGTCGGGCTTCGCTGCGGACGGAGCGGGGCCGTCTGAGCGTATTCGCGCAGCGCTGCGTCGGGGCCGAGGAGGTCTGCATGTTGCGGTGGCGGGACGAGCTTCTTGTACGGATCTTCCCCCAACCACCCGCTCTCCTCGTACGCGGGTGGGTTCGACGGGAGGGTGCTGGTGCTGGCGCTCGCGGAGAGTCGTGCCTTGGGAGGAGCGAGCCCCGGGAGCTTCGGAAGGGGTCGCTACATATCGACGTATGTCAGTCATACTCTCTTCCTCTGAAGCACCTGGATGCGTAGCAGTGAAACACACCTCGCTGACGTAGATAAAGCTCGCAGCGCTGCTGTACGGATGGTTCATCAACGTAGACAGACACACAACGGCGGGCAGGAACTGGTGGGAGCCAGCAAGGACTGGGAGGCCTGAGGCAAGGAGCAGCGGCGTGTGAGCTCAAACTCGGTGACATCGACAAGACGCTGCCCATCGCTGATGTTCAAGGCTTCGGGACGAGATGGCCGAGATGCAACCCCGTCCGTGGTCCGTTTCATAACTTGGCCTCCGCACCTGACAGGCCACGGTGGAGACTGTGGCAAGGCCAGACCCAGAAGACGATACGCCGAGCTAAGATTGGAAGGAGAACCCAAATACAAGTAGGTCCGCCAGCGCTACCAGTGGCCGGGAGGACGTCGACATCAGTATCGCTTCAAGAAGTCAAGATTGTCGGTGGCTCGATGTTACCCTGAAGACTTGCGGCCTTGCTTCAGTGTCCCAGTCTATTCCAGTCGCCCTGAAGTTCAGTACCAAGAAGTTGAAGGTGAGCTGCTGTCGTCGATGTCAAGAACCAAAGGACATCGATATCAGCTGATGGACTGTTTGGTGATTCAAACAGACGCCTGAGGATGTCCTGGGAAAGATGGCAAGCTTACTGTAGGTACATTAAAGGTCAAGAATCCTCCACAAGTCTACCTTCCCTTTCTCAATTTTCACAACGCTCCAAAGATCCCCGATGAAAAAAATGTGTATAGAATATCAAATATCAATATAAACACACCATAAAATCCATCGTAATAGTAGTGGTAGAGACAGGGAACGAGTGGGGTCGCAGGAGGAGATAAAGAAACTAATATATAGACATGGGGTGAATGAAGATTCGTATGTATCCAGAGACGTAAAGCAAAGAGGAAAAGGGATGTAGGTATGTAGAAACTAAATCAATGCAATCCACGTATTCGAAATTCGAGGGAGGGAGGTACGACGGATTCTGTATGTATGGTGTGTATGCGCGAGGGGTAGTGTGCACGATGTGGGGGTGGGAGCGGCGGCTGAAGGATACATGAAGGTAGGGTGTCGAGCAATTATGGGTAGCGGACAAAGTTGTGGATAGATACAGGGGGGCGGAGACGACCTGAGAGGAACACGCAGACGGCCTATAGCAGACCGGCCTCGCGCAGGTGCAGTTGCAGAAGGATGTCCTGGATGGCGCTGAGGACGACTAGAGGAGGAAGAAGGTCAGCAATCGTTTCGAGCGGTGGGAGAAAGGAAGGAGATAGAAAGAGCTCGGCCCCCAGACACAGATAGTGCCGCAAGACCATCGCCGACGTACACCGCTGGCGTGATGAGTGGCGCCCGACTTTCTCATGAGAGGACCGTGACCGCCGACGCACAGCACCGCCGCCCCGCCTCAGGTCGACGGCCAAACAAGACGCCAGGAACGACTGCAGCGCCAGTCGTATCGCGATAGTCGTCCCACGTCCCCTGCTCCCTGTACTCGTCCGCAAACAGCACCGACGACGGCATTGCCGACGTGCACCGAAGCAGCGATACCACCGCTTATGGGAGACCTTGACCGTAGAGCGCACACCACACATCACCAGCACCACCCCGCCCAGGTCGACGCGCACAAGACGCTGAGGAACGACTGCAGCGCTAGTCGCATCGCGATAGTCCCCTGCTCCGTACTCGTCCGCAAACAGCACCGACGACGGCATCGCCGACGTGCGCCACGAAGCGCCGATACCGGCGCCTATGGGCGACCCCGACCGCAAGGTTCTGGAGCGGACACTAAACACCCGCGACATCGCCCCACGCGGCCGGCGCGCAAACAAGACGTCTGTCCGTTCCTGTCATCGCGCCCGGCGACGTCCACACCCCAGGCACTCGATCGAGCCCAAGCGAATAGACACGACGGCAGCCACCGACCCCACCGACAGCGAACTCTACATGGATGTCCCCCGTCGCGAGCACCAACGTCGGTATCCACCTCGCGCAGGAATACCGCCGACTGTCGTCGACTCGAAAACACCCCGCGTCGTGTCCCCCGCGAGCACCAATGAACGTCGGCATCCACCTCGCGCATGGATACCGCCGACTGCAGCGCGCTCCTTCTCCCCCCCACCCAGTCCCAGCTCCACGTCTCGCAAGCAAACCCAAGAAAGAAAGACTCACACTTAATCTGCTGCGTATCCGTCGCACACGTATAATGCGCATATATCTGCTTCGTCGCCGCGCTCTGGTTGAGCGAGACGAAGCGGTGCAGGAGGTAGTCGCACGCCGCGTCGTAGTTGGCGCCGCCTTGGTAGTCGGGGAAGTAGTCGCCCTGAGAAGAAAAGGGAAAAGGAGGGCGTTAGTGAAGGTGCGATAAGGAAGGAGGAGGAGGGGGGAGGAGGAGGAGGAGGAAGGAGACAGCGCGGGGTGGGCGTTCGAGCACCTGCAGGGGATGCTCGGCGCGCAGCTCGGGAGTAGGAGGGGTCGACCCATGGATCGACGACAACGCCGACCACGTCCACCCCAAACAAAACCAAAAACCGAAACCGAAAAACACCACGCCCGCCCCGCCCTCGCCTCGTCTCGCAAAATCGCATCCCTCAAAAAAGAAATCGCCATGCGTCCCAAATAGGCAAGTACCTCTCCCACGCTGTCCTCGCAATCTCCAAACACCGTCCTCGCTCTTCGTCGTCCCCGCCGACCGCCAACGACGCCGATGACACCGACGACACCAAAGACGACGACAGACAGCCGTACCACGGTGGCGGACTATCAATCTCCCCGCATCGTGCATCTCCACGCGTAGCGAATCCGAGGACGCTGATAGATGGAGATGGACACCAGCTGACGCACGACACACGAGACGCACGCTGCAGGGAGCGAGGTACGTCGGCGGCGGCGGACAAAGGGGGGAAGGGCGAACGACGAACGAGACGAAGAACGATGTTGCGATGAGCAGCGAGGCTGGCGAGGACCGCATCCCGAAGGACGAGGTCGCACCGAGTTGACGAGGACCACATCCCAGCGGACGTCCCCACCGCAAAGGCCGTCAACGTCAATGACCAGCGAGGCTCCAGACTCGCCCTCTTCGTGCATCTCCCCACAGCTTCCCCCAGGTCGGCAGCATGCAAAAACCCTCCTCGAAAGTAAAGAAACAGCAAAAACGACTCACCAACGGACTCCTCGGCAGCTTCTCCGCAAACAGATCGATCTTGTTCAGGAACAAAATGATGCTCGTCTTGACAAACCACCGCGAGTTGCAGATCGAGTCAAAGAGCGTGAGCGCTTCTTGCATGCGGTTCTGGGGGGGTGGGATTAGATCGTGTTTGGTAGGGAGGGGAGACGAAAAGAAAAGGCGGTCGGTGTCGCCTTGGCGGACGACGTCCTCGCGCCACCCCGCCCGCAGCAGTATGGCCTCGTCGGGCAGCGCCGCGCGCGCAGCCACCAGCACCACGCGCAGGCCCGAAAGAGGGTAGGACAGAATAACAAAAAAAAAAAAACAAGACACGCACCACACTCTCATCCTCATAAAGCATCTGATCATACTCGCTCAAGCTAACCAAAAACACCAGCGCCGTGACGTTCTCGAAGCAGTGGATCCACTTTTTGCGCTCGGAGCGCTGCCCGCCGACGTCGAAGAGCTTGTAGGTTAGTTCGCCGACCTGTGTGGGGGGTATATGAGTAAAAGTAAAAGTGGAAGTAAGGGGCGTTGTGGGAGGAAGGAGGAGGGAAACATACCGCAAACGCCGTCTCCGTAATCCCCGTCGTCTTCACCCGCGAGCGCAGAATGTCCTGGTCCGTCGGCATGTACTCGGGCGCCGCCATCCTGTGCGTGCGTAGTCAATCAGTACATATTCTGCTTGCAAACGCCATAGATAATGCGAGGGAGAGGGTAGTGAGAAAAGCGAGGCTCACTCACCGGTCGATAGAATTGAAATAATACACGGCGCTGTCGTTGAGCTGGAACTCGCGCGAGCGGCGCACGGCTTCTCTTACGCCGGGGTCTGCACGAAAAGAAAGAAGAGGGTGTTAGCGCGCGGTTTTTGTGGACAGGGAGGAAGGGGGAAGGGGAGGCAGGAAGCAGGAAAAGACAGATATGAGGCGGTATCGGCATCTTCATCTCGAGCTCGTACGCGTACGTCGCACTCCGCCCGACATACCCACCGCTCGCGCGCAGCCCGCCTCCAGGACGTACGGCAGCTCCACCGCGGGCGAGCGCACCGCGCACTCGCAGCTGACGTCGACATCCAGCCGGCTGCGCGCACCGCCGCCGCCGACGAAAGGTGCAAGTGCCGACTCCACCATCTCCACCGCCGACGCCGATGCGGACGATTCGAGCGCTCCACATCCACGGCATCATCTCCACGAGCACCTCCTAGTCCACGTCGACCCGCGTACGTGCATTGCCGTCCTGGTCCGGAGCACCATCTCCACGAGAACGAGCTCGCGCTCGACATCCCCACGGAGGACGCGCGGCCACACCGCAGGCTTGACGTCCTAGGCACACCGCCTGGCGACGCTCACACACGCGGAGGCCATCTCTACCGCACCATCCACCCGCACTGACGACGCCGACTCCTGCCGCCGCCCCATCCACCACCACCGTCATCATCCCAGCCCCTGACGCCGACTCGGGCGCACTGCCCCACACACTCGTACTCGTGCTCGTCCGCCGCGAACATTGCCCGGTCCCGATAACGGTAAGTACGTGGGTGACGCAGACCCACCCCACCTCCACCTCCACCTCCGCATCGCGCGCAGGAGCTCGTCGAGCATGCCCGCCGGCCGCGCGCGGTCACCACGAGCTCTCGCGCCCGCCCCGCGCCCGCACCCACAACCACATCCGCGGTCGACTCGACAAGCACCTCGGCGCGGCAACGACATCCACAGAGCGTAGCCATCAGCCCCACATCCCCCGCCGGACATTCATCCACCTCGCGTATCCGTGCACCCCATCCGTCAGTCGGACGCCGCGAACGACGCCACCACCCGCCCGCCCAAGCACCGCGCCTGGGATACGTCGCCACCGCACTGCGTCCGCATCGACACCGCGTCGACGTCGACGCCACCATCGCCATTGCGCACCTAGAGCGCCGCCGCTGCCGCCACCATCGCCATCGTGCACCTAGAGCGCTGCCGCCGCTCGCACGCACGCATGGACGAAAGGGGGACCGCTGGCTCGGCGTCGGCCAAAATGCAAGAAAGGGGCAACGAAAGTGCGGCGACACCCAGACGGGCGGTACGGCTGGCTGGTCGCGCGCCACAGAAAAACCGCCCCACGCCCTAAACCAGCTCGAAGTCCAAAAAAAGCAGCTCGAAGCAAAAAAAAAAAAACATGAAAACAAAAACAAAAGCAAGACGCCACTCACCCCTCCAAAGGCCCCTAACCGCGTCCGCGAGGTCGCGGGGGAGGAAGTCGGCCTCGATCTGCGGGGGGAGGGACATGATGGTGGCGCGGCGGGCGTCGTTCTGCGGTGCCAGGGCGATGTCGAGTTGGGGCATTGCTTCGAGGATCGCGCTACGGGGGGAGGCATCAGTGCGTCGTTCGAGAAAGCAAGGGAGGAGGGGGCATTAAGGTAAAGTAAAGTGAGGAAAGTGAAAGTAGTAAAGCAGAAACGCACCGCATACTCTGAATAGTATTACTATATATAATCTCCTTGTACGCCTCCCTCTCCTGGGCGTTGTACCCGTCCGCGTTGATGATCTTCATCTGCTTGAGGACGGTGGACTTGCCGGACTCGCCGGCACCGAGGAGGAGCATCTTGATCTCGTTCTTGGCCATTTGGCGGTCGCGCTTGAGTTGGCTCTCGATCTCGTCGTTGCCTGGACGTCACGTTGGCATTTGGGAAAGGGGGAAAGGCGGGTGCGACGTACGGGCCTTGGCTTGGTGGTCGACGGGGGAACTGGGTACGCAGCCCATTTTTGCGAGGATTAGGGCGGGGGCGGGGGCGGGAAAGGAGTGGGTGAGGCTTGTAGAACTCGCCGGCGGGAAAGTGAAGGGCGGACGACGAGGAGGGAGGTTACGGCGGAGGAGGGAGGAGGCGAGGGAGAAGAGTGATGGAAAGGAAGAAGGAATTAGTAAATCACTGTTTGCCGGCAACGATCGATCACTGGTCGATCTCGCCGGTCCGCCGATGCATACTGTAACTCCTGTCCGAAACCCTCATGCAGACACGACGCCAGAACGAAAAGGCTTCAATTCGTTTGACCCGCTCTCCTCTCCCCTCCTGAGTCCTTTCTCCCGCGCTGCAATTTCTCAGGGGCTCCGAGTACTCGTCAATCGCAAGGATAATACTGGACTCGTGTACTCAAAATCCATGCTATGTTCTCCCTGAAACCCTAAGGCCCTGTAACAATTTGGCCTTACAAGTATACGTTTCCAATAAACGTCGCAATCCTCCACCGACTCACTCCATTAAAAATGCCAACTCACTTTATTAAAATTCGACAGCCAGCCATACTCCCAGCGCCACGTGCAATTGCAGTAAGCAGTAAGCAAATCAAATCACCACTACACCGTGACTGACTTGTAAGCAGCCTGAGTAACCGGCTCACATCAAGACTCTACATACATTGGTATCGGCGATGCGCTATCACTCTGCTTCCAAACACACTATGCCAACACTATGCCTCCGACAAGTTTCGAATGCCCTCGCCGCAACGCCCGTCCGATCCGGCTCTGGCGTTCCCGTCCCCGTCCCCAACCGCTCAGAGCCAGTCTCGAATTAATATCAGCGCACCTCCGGCGTTGATGGTTATAAACATATCTGATGAATTCAACGCCGCCGTCTCCTTCTACGTCTCCTTCTGCTTCCTTCCACCTGCCTCCCATTCATTCAATGCATGTTGTCTAACAGGATAACAGACAGTCTATCTCTGTTCGCCGGTGCTGCCACTCAATCAAGATAGGTTCTATTTCTGCGTGGATGCTATGCTATGTCCTGACTTCTCAAGAAGCCCCGTAACCTCCGTCCCCGACCTCCGTTCCCCACGATCCTCCTCGTAACCTCCGCGATCCTCTTCTTTGTACTTATAGCCACGCGGTGTTCCGACTTGAGAACGATCATTGTTCCGCTCCCGCCTTCCCTGCCATTAACATTTTTCTGGTACGGGACGCGCACATAGCGCCGCCTCGGGCCAAGAGTCGGGCATCATGATTACACGGCGGCTGAATTAAACCCAAAAACTCAAAAACTCAAACACGCAACTCTACTACCTCTGTCAAAATAATCATAACGATACCACACGATAGAGATCACGACTCGGCGGGGACCTCCACAAATAAAATCCGCAAAACATTCAAACAACTGTCCGCGCCACAACCCCGCGCCACGAGAATCGAAGGCTCAACGTACTGACGTAGAAGCCGAAGGAATTCGTCGTTGCTTGAAATCCTTTTCAAAATTCGACCGTGCAACTCTGGGCCCACGAACAGTCCGAGGCGCACGAGTACGCCGTCTTGAAGTAAAAAAGAAAAAGAAAAAGAAAAACTAAGGCGGGATGTAGCCTCGCACGTCGCAGATTCAACCCTCCTCACGCCTCCATGAATAAAGTCGGCGAAACAAAAGTACTGGACGCTGCGCGGCGCTACAAAAATCGAATGCTGACATCGAAGCCAAAGCCGAAGCTGACGCGGGCGGGGGGATTCGTCGTTATTTGACGGAGTTTCAAAATTCCGAGTCAAGCCAAAGGCACACCAAAACACAGTTTCTAAGGGCAAAAAACGATGTACCACGGCACGTCTCGCACGTCGCAAATTCCTCAAATTTGCCAGCAGTGGGCGCTGCCTGATAGGGATGCGAGATTACATGGCGCCGACTCAGGCCAAAACTCATGGTTATAAGGCGCGAGCAGACCGGCAAGTAATCGCAATCACTGCAAGTGAATTAATCCCGAGTCAAACTCAAACTCAAAAACTCAAACACGCAACGAGACGAGACGAGGATACGTACTCTCTGTCAAAATAATCATACCACGAGGTCCAACGCAGAGATCTCGTTCCCAAACCGGCGGGGCGTCCGTAAATAAAATTCGCAAGGTATAAAAATCGAAGGAGTACCGTTCCTCCTCAACGTACTGGACTGTAACTGACCCGGGCGGGCGGAATTCGTCGTTACTTGAGAGCTTCAACATTCGACCCTGCCGCCAACGTGAGTGAAATTCCGAGGCGCACGAAGACAGTTTCTAAGGCCTTGACTTGAACTCGCACGTCCCGCAAATTTAACCCTGAGCCCCGACGATTCTCCACGGATCACTATTCCGACGCCGTTCCGTTCAATAGATTCGACGCCTTCAGGATTTTCCAAGCGGCGGTACCGTGACTGTAGATCCCGGGCGCGCGGCGTTCAACTATAATACCCGAGGCAAGGTTACTATAAACGCAGTTACGCAGCCCTACGACTCCATTTCGCTGATAAGCAGGTACCTCCGCCGACGCTGACGCCGAAAACGCAGTCTCAAAGGGGCCTTGACTTGGACTCGAATCAAGATCCTCCGACTAGCGTCCACGCAATCACAATTAATCACTATTCCGACCGCGTTCCGCACATGGATCGTCAGTTCGTCCTCCTCAATAAATATGAGACTCGACGCCGATCCCAAACTTGACACTATTTCCGAGCGGGCGGTACTGTGTCGTAGATCCCGGGCCCGGGCGCGCGGCGTTCAACCACAATATCCACCTAGGCAAGGGTAATCACTTAAACTCAATGCACACCTCCGTGCCTCAATCTGCCGAAGCCGACACCGCTCAGACTACTGTAACTGCGCGCGCTAAGTGCAAGTACGTATACGGGGTGGTAACGCAGGAATCAACCGACGACCGTCAGGAATCTTTAACCCACAAACGAAAACGAAACGAACCGAACCCAAACCGAATGGCCTTTCGAGACGAGACGGCAGTGGAATCACTCGTTGCGATTTAGGTTCGATTTGAATCATCCTGAAGATAACCGACTCAAACTGTCACTTGCGAACGCTAGAACGCGATAATGAATAACGGAGGAAGTGCAAGCAATTGACTTTGTATCTATAACGCTTCTGCGCTGAAACTTGAAGCCAGGAACGTGGGAGACCGCACGCATTTTGAACCGCAATTTTTCTGTCGACATTTGACAAAACTCAGCCCCGCCCATCAAGAGTCAACCCTCCTCCGACAATTCCCCGACGCCAGCGTCCATCAGGATCAGCGTTCCGAACGTTCCGGCTTTCTGGCAATGATTTTCCCAACTAAGCTTAAAGGGCATCGCAGATCCTCCCGTTGATTGCGCGGGTTCATCCCGGGCGGGATTCAAACACCGTCGCATCGGCCAAGGCCAGACGTTTAAATTCAATAGCGTAAAAGCAAACGGGGGACAGGATACCTCGGGCGCTGTCATGCCTATGGGCTATCGGCGGTCTAACAAGCTGCAATCTACCCTGCTCCCAGCGCCGGGGCCGGTCAATTAACAAAGTAAGTACTCTCGGACTCGTGCCAAATAAATTTCAACTCAGGCTGCATCTGCTAAAATCTGTGAGGTAAGATAAGAGGGCATTCTCGATTGCGCGCCGCACGCCTCTTCTACATCGACACCGCAATATCCCTACAGTTTATTCATGGTTGGAACTTTCCTGCACTTTAAATAAATTTAGACCAGTCCATTCATCTTGGTCAATCACCCAGATTAAATCAAGCAAGCAACTAATCAACTTGGTATCTCCCCCCGTTCGAGCCGCCGGTCAATTCTTAATCCACCGTCGTCACCATCAAAGTCTCTCAAGCTGCCGGGCGCTGGTGAACGAAACGAAACACGCCCGCCCTTATATGGAGTTTTTGAACCCAGACTGCCGACGGTCGTGGTGAAGAATTTAAAGAGCCCCGTTCCAACCCCACACGACCTTGATCTAGAATTCTGAACTCGAAAGGGAAAGCTGCTTTCAATACTCGAACAGAAAAGATTTCAAGAGGTTAGTTACAAGTGTGAGCGGAAGAGACAAACTGACGAGCACAGCGAATCCAGATGGCGGAGCCCAAAACCAGGGCGTTGACCATGAACCCCATGAACCCTGTCTCAACCGTGGGGTATGAAAGCGGGAATCCTGCCGTGGCCGAATGATCACTGGATTCGTCGCTAACTTACATGTTAGATTAAAAAAGGGTCTGTCTTACTGTAAGTGCGGCGCATCTTGCGGCTTGATGCTTGAATAACTCTGATTCCGATTAAGATTACACAGGCAGCGCCTGAACAAATCCGATCGTCCTAGCGGCGAGCGCTCAGGAAGTACGAAGAGCGGTCGGATTCTTCGGCCGAGATGATGACATCTTGTTTGTTTTTGCATCCGCCTTCTTCGTCCTTCCTTCCACCCTCGTCTGGCAAATCCATCCTCGACGCGTCCACCACGATGTTCTCGTTGGAAATACCCATTCTACCGGCTGCCGAAGCCTCCGCCGCACAGCAGCGCGCATTTCTGGTGGAAATTGCGAGCACCATCGACCAATTCAGAAAATATCTCGAGCAGCTGCAGGATATGCAGCGAGGCGTAGAAGAAACTCTCGCAGCCGTCAAATACCCCGTTCTCACCCTCCCAAACGAAATAACCTCCAGGATTTTTGCTGCTTGCCTCCCGAGCGACGGGCATGTGCGCCCCTCCCGGTCTGCAGCTCCACTTCTTCTTGCACAGATTTGCCGGCATTGGAGGGAAGTTGCGCTGTGGACGTGCCAGCTATGGAGTTCTATCTACGAGCATGGATCCGACGGGTCTGTCCTCTTGCTCGAGACCTGGTCCACGCGCGCCAAAGGACACCCACTTTCATTGACTTTTCACGGTCGTGGCCATAAACTACGACATGAATCCATTCAGACGATTTCTTCTCAGTTAGGGGAACTTGAACTCCTTGGAGTCCCTCGCGAACAGGTTCGACAGTTGCCTCCCTTTCCAAATCTGTGGCGCCTCGAGCTTGACACTGAAGGGTTTGCCCCACAAGACGCGGCTTCGTTGACTGAAGGGGATGTTCTGCGCGTCCTGAACAACACTCCCCGCCTCCAGGAACTCACTTTATTCACGCTCTCCATCAGAGCAATCCCCTCCCTCGCATCTCTGACGAGCTTGGAAGTTACTCAAGCCACAGAATTGACAACATTCCTTCGCGTTTTGACGCAAATCCCCCTTCTTTCACACGCTAACTTCTCATTGAAGCCGACGACGGAAGTCGCATCACCGCCCATCACGTTGCCGCAGCTTCGCTCGTTGGCGTTGAAGCAGGAATACACGGAGGATGTCAGCGGATACACTATCACTCATGCACTCACCCTCCTCACTCTTCCGAATCTTGAACGTCTCCGAATCGACGGACCACTTGACTTGGGTGTTCTCCTTTCGTTGGTTTCACGCTCTTCCTGCACGCTCGACTACCTCGCTGTCGACTTTAGGGGGTGCAGTCCGGAGCAGCATCTCAAGTGCCTCAGAGCCTTTCCCTCTCTCACCACGCTGCATATTTCTCTCGGAGTGGACGTGCAGGAGAATAACGAGCTGCTCATTTCCCTCAAATCGACGCTCCCGACCTTGCTCCCCCAGCTAGAAACAATGTCCATCTTCGTCTCCGAACACACAATCGACTACATCCTTCTGATCCAGATGCTGCAGAGTCGGCGGGCCCTCCACGCGGCGGCGCTACGATCATTCCAGTTGAAATTTGAGGAGGTCTACAACCCAGACTGTGGGTATCTCTTGTCTGAGCCATGGCCTCCTAGGGCCTTCGAGGGCGAAGAACTTGCGCGCCTTATTGCAGGTGGCCTTGAATTCAGCATCGACTTCAACGGCACGGTCTGGCCCGAGGACTGATAGGTACCGATTCAATTTCGTATCGGTATTACGACTGACTTCGTCTTTCCAGACCCGATTGCGCTCTCCAACTTTTTGCTGCCCTTTATCTATCTGTTCAAATTCCAATTCAGATGTTACTGCTCCTCGCTGTAAGCGCCTTCACTGTTGAATCAGTTTTTTCTGGTTAGTTTCGTCCCTCAGTTTGAAACTGCAATATCAAACCAACACTTTTCTGATTCATATCCGAAAACCCGCACTTACCACTGGCGTCGATTTGGGACGCCCTAGCTAATTTGATGTCTTTTTCTGTGATTGACAAGTAGCAGAACGTCGAATTTTCTTTAGTAGTGAGCAACGTCTTTTCAATAAACTCAGCAGCTCAATTCCAAGGTGAAGTGAATAAATAAATAGCGCGCTCCAAACATCAACTCAACGTTAAAAACACGAGGGGAGCGAAACGAAAGTACGATCGATCCTGTTCAAGCCCACTGCAGTCCCGGATAGGTTCAAACTACAGGGGCATGGCCTAACTTCAACTCAAACGAGTGAGCCGCCCAGAATCTGGAGTGGATTTTCTCATCATGCACGGGTGCGGCCGAATCTACACATCAACCTTCCCCCCTGCACTTCGACCCGTCTATACCACCGATTTCCCGAACCCGGCCATTGACTGTGGATGTTTTCGGTTCGGGCAGAAGAGCGATGTGCAGACAACCAGTCGCCTCGACAACCGAACACATATCCACACTTTATTCATGGTTCGAAATTTGAATAAATCTAGACCCTTTCATTCATCTTGGTCAACCATCAACCCACGAATATCCAGATTGAATCAGGCAACCAACTAACCAACTTGGTATCTCCTCGTTCGAGACACCGGTCAATCTCATTCTACCGTCGTCACCATCAAAGTTGAGGATAATGCTCAGAGGAAAGTCTCGATTTAACCTCGAGCGGACAATATCCATCAGGTGAACGAAACACGCCCTTGTTTTTAAAACCCAACTGCCAGCAATCGCGGTTAAAGAGAGAGCCCCGTTCCAACCCCACACGACCCTGTTCTGGAATTCTGAATTTGGAGGGACAGCCACTTTTGGGACGAGCGGGAATTCTCACCCGCGAGCTCCGACTCAAGTTGGATTATAGATGGCCGTGTGAACATCCGAGTCAACGACCTGTTTTGGGTTCCGCCACCTGGATTCGCTGTGTTACTCAGTTTGTTCGTCCACGGTATCCTTCCGCTCCCTATCTTTCGTTTCGAGGACAAGGACGTACGATAAAGTTCCTCAGCCGAAACACAAACAGGACTCACTCCGTTTGTTGCAGCAAATCCTCACCTTGGTTCAACCTAATGAAAACACATTGACGCGTTCGTTCGAACCTCAGCCATCCACCACGATCCACGAATATCCAAATCGACTCAACTCAATCAATCAACCAGCCCACCAATTGCAACTCGCTATCTCCGCTGATGCCCTTCGTTCGAGACGCCGCTCGTCAACTATCAAAACTCAAGGTAACAGCGCACTTCTGGTCCATCCACCGCGGCCGAATAATCCCTTTATTCGTCGCCAACTTACATCTTTAGATTGAAAAGAAAAGTTCTATCTTAAATACGGCGCATCTTGCGGCTTGATGCTGAATTCTCATTCTAATTTCTTCGTTCAAGCCATCATGTTACCGGTCTCTGCGTTTCCTCAAGCCCTGCATGCAAATCAGTTATCGTTGGCTTTGCTTTGGGGTCACTGTTTGTCTTCACCTCAGTGTTGAAACTCTGGTTAAGAAAAAGAATATCCTTTAGTCAAGCACGCCAGACTGGTTCGATTACATTAAGCCATGATGGAATACGAGATGAGCCGAATATATATATACAGGGATTAACTCGTTTTCCGGAACTTGGTCTTCGCACCCTGGCGTAAACCGGCATCACAGGCCTTGCGCTTTCCCAGCTGCGTAACGTCGTGCAGCTCCGCCCGATCATCTGCGATTCTCTTGCGGAGAAAATCATAGAGTTGGTTGTTGAATCCGACGTACTCCAAGCCAGTGGCCACCACTTTGATCTGCCCATCCAGGTAACGCCGTCGGACTACTTGCTCTGTAGGTCGACGGACACCCAACGCAATGTCTAGGATTTTCGATGCCGACTAAAGGAGGTCAATTAGTCAAGTATCATAGCTCAGCCGAAGGGACACTGACAATGTTTGAAGGTATCTGGGTTCCGCCCGGATGCAAGGCATCCAAATTGTGACATCTATAGGATCCGACATATTCGACGCCAGCTTTACAGCCGATGAATAGCTCTCGAGTCCCCCCATGGGAGCTCGCGAGATCGGAACCCTCGATCCACTTATTCGTCGGGCGGTCATAGCAGGACGTCGGACCGTAGGCCACATAATGAAACTTGGCCGAAATATTGACCCGTCCGATGAGGCAAACAATACGGTCCGACAGACTGCAAAAAGCGACTTGGATCTCAAGGTTTGTTAACTTCTCTTAGACCCACCTTGTCCAGCTCGGATCCTTCTCAAGATACTGTACTATTACGACCAAAGGTTCAGGTGACGGGTGACGGAGGCTCGTGAACTGAACCAATTTGGTGTAGGTGGCGGTGACATTTCAATTTATGGCCTGAAATAGGGGCAGAAACTGTCAAAAATTCTCGGCCGGCACCTGCCGGAGGCTGCCGTTCGTCCATTTATGGGAATTTCCGATGATTGCCGATCAATGAACCTTGATCCCAGTGAACCTTTGAGGTGACGGGTGACATGGCGTGAACCTTTGGTCGTAATAGTACAGTAGTAAGATAAATGACGGAGACCGAACCATACGCACCTGAAACTCAGAGAGATATGCATGCAGATCTCTTTCTTTGAGACGGACCGGCTCTGGCTGCTCGCCGAGGTTGCACGGCGGGACCGGTAGATTTCCCATATAATGCCGGTGTCTCTTCTGTGCTTCCGCAAGCTGCTGGAGGTGAGAAAGAAAGTTTTCCCAATGGAGGGCCGCTCACCTCTTGCTGTGCGTTGACCCCCTGGCCCTGAGACTGCTTCTCGATACTCCCCACCAACTCAATCATGTCGCGCAACGTCTAAGAAAACAAACGGTGATGTGCAGGATTTAACTCAAGCAAGACGTGGCACTAACCTGCTGTAATTCCTCTTTGTCGGTCTCCATTTTAGACTCGAATTGGGTACAAGCCTGCGTTCCGTTAAGGGTTAGGTCACATCGCGACAGCGCCCTAACACAATAGAACACACCGCGCGCCAGACTTTCTTGTCTCCCTTGAGGGCATCGTACTTACCGCGTAACTTCGTCGTGGCCTACACGTTGGTGAGACCTGACTGGCGCTAAAAAAAAAGACACTGTGAACTCACCAAGTTGTGCGCCTCGGCCAAAGAGACTTTCTCAGCCAGTGCGACGGAGTTGGAAGACTGGAGTGCTTCGCATGTCTTGATGAGTGTATTCTTCTCGGCAGCGAGGACGAAGTTTGCCGATTCGAGCTGGTCGCACTCCTGATCGGACTCTGTATGAGTATGAGGGTGAAGTGGAGAGCAAGTAGCTTACCTGCTGCAGATCTCCCATGTTGAGAGCATGAACCTGGGTCTCGCGGTCGCGCGTCTTGATGAGGGTATCCCTCTCGGAGAGAGTGGCGCGATAAGCTGTCTTGAGTTCGTCGTAGGTCTGGGGCAAAACTCTGCATGAGTATGGAAACTAAGCAGAAGAGACCAGTTCACCCGCTGTAGATCTTGTATTTTCTCAGCCCGCACTCCACATTCGCGACGGTTCTCCTCCAGAGCCTGCAGGACAATGGCGTCAGATGAACAAACATAAAGAAGAAGGGAAATTTGCCTTATCAGCTTCGATGCGCTGCACACAGCCGGTAATCAGCTGTAGTTGGCAGCGCGCGAGGTCAAAAGAGAATACAGACCTCTCGCATCGCCGTGGAGGCAAGCTGGGCGCTCTCCTTGACACGAGTCTCCAAACTGAGGCACTTCTAATACGTCGATATTATATCACGCGCGACAGAAAGACCGAATGAGGACTTACCTCCTCCAACGCCACCTTGAGCTGTCGTTCCGACATGACAGCCATGCGTGTCTCCGAGAGGACCGTGTTCGGCAGCTCGTCAACGCGAGGTTCGAGCCTCTGGGAACTGCAAGTCAGATGGGTACAGCGGGAGAAAAACGAAGGCGTACCACCTCACGACTCTCTTCTTTCACCTTTAACTTCTCACGGAGCAAAACCACCTCCTGGTCCAATAGCTCCTTGTCGAACTCCAGCTTGGATGCGGTGCCTGGGTTAATGAGCATCCATCGGGGTGCGAGAAGACCCACAAATTGGCGGCTCTCTTGCTTCAGCTTCAACTGCTCTTTGCATGCCGCCACCTGCTTCGTCAGAGCCTCCTTCTCCACCTCTAGGTCTTGGATGCGACGGGCATCTCGCTTGGTGAAGAAGGCGGTGTCCAGGCGCTACAATCAGTTTTAATGTGAGAAGACAACGGTAGAGGTATCGTCTTACCTTGTGTTCTAGCTCCTTCTTAAGCTCAGCGACTCGGGCACGCGAGTCGTCCAGATATTTGAACAGAACGCCCAAGTTTTCGACGATGGCGTCCGACTCCATTACTGGACGGTGAGGGAAAAGAAAAGGGCTGGATCCCTTAAATCACCACGAGTTCGCTCTCACGTCACTGTTGTTCCTGGAGATGCTCCGTATCAACAGGTTATTACCATCGAAGTTTACTAAGTCAACGCGATTCGAAACAAATTGCGTTTCGAGCGCTAAAAAACCCAAGTTTTGAGGAGAGATTGAACAAACGTAGAAGAACCTAAGTCTTGCCGCCCTTGCGGAACGACGGAGGGAAAAAATTGAAGGTCAAGGTTTCGGCAGCCACGTGCCGAAATGCGGTGCTGTCGAGTTCTTGCTTGACTTCCTTTGTGCATGTTGAAGCGGCCGCCCCGTCGCGCTAACGAGGTCGGTCCGTTTCATAGCCGTTGAATCCAACAGGGTTTCACGTTCCCCCAACCCAAGAGGATGTCTTAATAACGAAATTCTTGTCCGAATAGTAAATACTTTGAGTGCCCGCCGTGGACAAAAATACCCTTTTTTTCTGGGTACCCCCTCTTTTCGCAGATTTACCCCAAGATCTCCGAAGATCTTTGAAGAAACTCGAGGATCTGCGGTTTTAAAAAAGCTCTTCCAAGTTTCCTTGACTTTCTTCGAAGAAACATGAAGATTCACCACATTTTTTATTGCAATGACCTTTTATTTCCATCACAGATCCTCGAGAATCTTGAACACAGCTTTTTTTTTTTCGGCTAAAAAAAAAGTGGTTCAATTCTTCAAAGATCTGTGGTTTTTGCTTCGGGTTTTTTCTGAGTCTTGTTTCTGTGATTGCTGGCTTGTCTACAGGCTGTAAATTGATAGGTTCTGTGATCGTTGACTTCTCTGCCGCTCTCCTAATTCCGAATGAACATTGATGATGGGTTGATGTGGACCCCGGAAGCGCTCACCAATGACACTAATACTTTTTAATATGTACCATCCGTGCCTCGCAGGCGAATCTCGCGTGCATGTCAGACCGGCATGGATATACTCAAATAGTGGACATAGTAGTCCTGAGCTATTTTCACCCTAAAAACACCTCTATGAACCTAGGCGTCCTTTAGGAGTCATCTGTTACAAGAATTGGAATGGGACGACGAGCCCGAAACCGACGACAGTTGAGCATCCTCACCCATACCATAAGTTCACTCCTTCCCAGGGGCGAATTATTTGCTTGCTTTGTACACTGGGAGGACTCCTGGAAACCGGTGTTCATTGTCATGTAATGCTACCTACCTACTTACCCACGTACCCAACTCTTTCCCGCCTTCGAAACCACCTTTGATTTATTACTTAAATTTGATGGTGGGTAAACCACAGGTGTACTAATTCGCTTGCGAGAGCAACATTCTACCTGAATTGTCTAGTATCTCGTCCCTTTGCGAGGGGGCTAGGATAATTCGCGGTGTCCGCAAACAAAAGCACCGCGCCGCGCCGCGTCACTTGGTGGAGATCGCCGCGTTCTATTTTGCGATCGCCGCGTCTCCCACATGATCGCGTCTCAGTACCTCAGCGCCGCGGACCTGCCGCACCGCCTACCAGAAACTATTTCAACTTATCACAGTCACCAGGGGCTCCGCCGGCCCTTGTTTAGCCTAGCTTCCATGTCCTCGTACTACCGCCGCGTTTAACTATAACCATATATCAACCATATACAGCTATTAGTATGTAGCAAATTCAAATACGATGCTTGTCATCGTGCAGTACTACCGTGAGCACCCTTTAGTAGGTGTGTAATGGAGGCCGAACATTGTTCCGAGGGCATTGGGAGCTTTCTAACAGAACTAATTTGAACTCCAGTCCGCATGCATGACTGTTTTTCCCGATGACTAATTCGAACAAAACAGCAAGATGTCCTCACGCAGACCATTCTGATTTTGATTAGTACTCTTCACACTTCACTCTGTTCGCGAGGGAGGAAACAAGTAGATAACTACCTGGGCAAGGGTAAAATTTCCCATATGATGGATGGATTGTGTTGCCGTGGACTGTGCCCGAAAGGTGAATTGTGTGGGATGTTTTCTTCCGCAAATTCTCGAGCACAATTAGAAGAACTAAGCACATTGAGTGCTGTTGAGCCTGGCTGCTGTCGAGATTACCCAGTAGAACTTCGGGTAATGAGTGAGTAAGACTCAACACAACATAACATCTATATTTCGGTTGACTAGATTAACTCTGGGCTTCGATGGATTCATTCACTACAACGATGCATCCTTCAACCGTCAGGAAGGTATCAATTTATCTTTCAACGATCGCCCGTGCTCAGGACACAATGAAATGGGATCTTGAAAAAATTTAGTGTGCACTGATTCTGAACATTCAAGCTTGAATTGAGAGCTGGAAGAGGCTAGCTTCCGTGTTTCGTATACTCACGGGGCAAAAGAGCACGTAATAGATCTAAAGAAGAGACACTAACACGCAAAGTAAGTGCAAACGGAACTCTGGGTTTGCAGTTGTTGAAGTTCATACTTCGCACAGAGCCGCTACTTCATGTGTTAGTTCGATTGCTCATTTGGCCCGGCTCGCAGGTGCTGAGATTACAAAGTTCCACGACCAGCGCCCTGATGCGGGGGTGATGAGAAGAAATGTCTCCAGAAAAAGTACGTAGAGTCGGCTGGGGAGAACTTACCTCAGATGTTGGTAGAGCGGAAGCCTCAGTGGTAAAGCAAACCTCCGCATGGAACATGGACAGAATGACTTACAACAATTTATAGCGATTTATATCTCAGTCAGCTTCTCCGGAGGAGTAAGAACGGTCGAGAACGAGTACCCACGGACCTCACTTCATTGGATGTGTCTTACCCCGGAAACTTGTCACCTCTCGAAGTAGGCGGGATGGATGTGTCACGCACCGCCGCGTTGGTAGCCCCTAGAGTCAACGGTGAAAGAAGATGAAAGTTCAAGTTAATCCTGCAAGGAGGTAACAAAATTGAGTGCCTCGGGCAGGCGGCGATTTGGGCATTGCCGAGGCGGCCGAGATACTTCCCACGGTTCAATTTTGCATTTTCCATCGTTTTTCTGCCTCCCAAAGATATCATCAGCTCAATTCTGAGTCAAGAGGACTGTGTTCGATCTTGAGAGTCTTTAAACTCTTCATTCCCCGAGAAACAGTCGTTATGTACATCCGACAGATCGAATTTGCGCAGCACAATGCTATCAATGCGTACGAACGCGCCGCAACTAGAATATGGGGGTAGAGGGAAGTCCGAGTCCCCCATGGCGTAGATATATCTCCCCTGCCAACAGGAAATTTTATAAAAGAAGGTGTCCTTGAAGTCTCGCTTCGAAATTGAGGAGACACGGCCACAAAAGAAAAGACTTGTACCTTGTAATGTTGGAATTGCATGCAACCACGAATATACTAAGGCGAGTAAGGCAGCTACAGCTAATTGCTAGTTTAAAGGTGAGAACACAATGCGTTACAAAGGCGTGCTATGGCGCAAAGTCAGCTGCTCGGGTAAAAATGTGGGACTGGTTTCAATCGGGGTGCGTCGAAGCTTTTCTATCCCCAATACAGTCCGAAGGAAGTGCCGCTAAGATATGAAGTTCTAGCTCACTCCCGGGAGGGTGTAAAGTAACCTCAGTGGATGGAACTGCGGTGAAGGCTTGGTCGGCAGGGGAAAGTTAGGCATGTTGGTTGGTTGGCAAATATAGTAGGCCAGCTTGAGGCCAGCGAGAATAGAGATGGATTTAAATTTGTTCCAGATGTATACCTTCGCGGAACGTCGACGAACGGGGTTTGTCCACTAGTAGGACGCCAAAAGGCAGTCACTATGAAATGATTCAAACTTCAACCGTGGTAAATTATGAAAGTAGATGCGGTAAAATTACCATGCACTTCGCTGCGTCCTACCGCAGACTGCCGCGTGAGCACCGCGCCGCCGCGTCCAACTTTTTTTTCAATAGTGAATATCTCGAGGTAGCTTCCTTCTCTCAGGGCCGCCCCTGTGCCATCCTTTGATACTATTCCCTCAGCACCTTCCACCACTAGTGGGTTGAAGGTTACCTTGATGAATTTGCAGAGCACTGAAAAGGGTTATAAGTAATATGTTACTTATCTTTAGTTGGTAGATTCATAGCTCAAAAACCTTTATATACACATGTATGTCCAACACATGCGCGAGTTCAAGGTTTGAGTCCGAGATTGTGAGTGTCACGGAGTCTGATTCCATCTCGGTAACGGCTCACAGATCGTAGGGTGCTTGCATTTTTTTTTACCACCTCAGAGTTGTGGGATGATCCAAGACATAGACACCCTCCCCCGGAAATAACGCGCCCTGCACCACGCTGCGTCCGTGAATCGAGCAACACCGAGATCCCCGGTGCATTCCCATGCTCCGCTCCCTTCTATCTACTCCGAGTCGGAAACATGCATAAGTAGGCTTAAGCGGAAGGCTTTTCCTTTGTTTAACAGTGTTTTTTCGGGCATCTCGGCCATGTTCAATTCACTGGCAAATTCCAGGAGTAGTCTACGAAACGAGAGAGAGTTAGTCGCCGAGGTCCATCTTTTAAGCTATCTCGAGTCATTGAAAACCTTTCCAGTAATTCCCATCATCATCTCGTCACCCTGTAGCTTTTAGCCAGCAATGATCCATTTAAATAAATACCAATACACATGTGTTATGAACCCGCTTTGCCCGGTGTCGTGAAAATAATGAGTAGACAATAACAATACCCGAATGATTCAAAGTTTAGAACTGTGAACTTGAACACTAACTGACGTGTGATGACGTGTCCAGACAGATAGGTTCTATGGAATCTAGGTCGATGGTACCAAGGTTCGAGGTGTTGCGTTGGTCCTAAACTCTACCAAATATGAACCTGCAAGTTATTACAGCTCTTCAGCGGGCTTCTGCGGGGAGAGGCAACCTCCCACGGCGATGACGCGCCCCGCACCTTGCTGCATCCGTGAATCGAACAACACCGAGATCGCTGGTGGCATTCCCACGCTCCGCTCCCTTCTATCCACTCTGAATCGCCCCGCTCCCTGCCGAAAACCCTGCTATTCATCGCCCCCACCGGCAACATTAGCCACATTATTTACTATGCTTAGATTGCTTCCCTCCCTTTGCCGCTTTCCTGCATTTAGGTTCAACTTGCACTTGGCCTCCACTTGAGTCCATGGTCCGGCATTATCCTGTTAGATACCTTATCCCGTTAGATGCTGTTTCAACATTCTGTGTGGCAATCAGATGGGTGTTGAGGAAGCTTTGATTTTGGGCACAGTTCTGCCCAGCATCAGAAATCAAATTTCTCATAATCCTGTTTCTATATTGCAAATATCTTATTGAGTTCTTGCATTGCTAGGTATAGCCAGAGACAACTGTATACTTATTACAGGCGTGCGTGAAATGAATTTATGTCAGAACTCAACCGTGGGAAGTGAAATTGATGGTCGGATCCGGGAGAGATTAGGGTTGCAATTCGATTGCATCGTATTTTAGTCACCGCCATGCAGGTCTGGTCCTCGGGGTCCCCCAACAAATCTGATTCCATCAGCCTCAAATGTTGGGTTGCTAACTTCTACACAACCGAGAAAAAAAAATGTGTGCTGGGGAAAAAAAGCGCCGTTGAAGATCTTCGAGTTTCTTCAAAGAAATGTCTGTTTTCAGGATCTTGAAGGATCTTCGAAGAAACACGACTTTGGTGGCGGTGTGGCGAAAAAAAGAGGTCAGAATCTTCCAAGATCTTCGAGGATCTTCAGTGAAGATCACAGAAACTCGCAGATCCTCACAGATCTTCAAAGATCTGGTATAAAAAACATGTCACTAAAGCAAAAAAGTATTTTTGTCCAATTTGGGCCTTCATACAATACAAACCGGCGGGTTGACAAAAACCTCCGGGAAATAGTCAAGGTAAATGCAATTGAAACATTCTGACGTTGTACGCCATCCAACAACATGTTAGGAACCTCGTGGCTGAGCGCATTCCGCAGAGTCATGGATAGCTAGATACAGAAAACTCCAGCCCATCTATGACATCAGGAGCGAAGCAACTTGAAGCTTGCTAGCAGTTGGCTAGCAGCTGCACGGTTAGCGCTTTCGAAAGTCAATTCGGTTTCAATTGAAATCTTCCGTCTTCGCAGAGAGCAGGAGCAATACGAATCAGCTCGAAAGAGCGAAAGATCGGCCACCGAGAGTGGGTGCGATTTTACGTCGGACGGCAGTTTCCTGACCAATCTACAGCGCGCGAAGAAATCTTTCCGGACTCCTCCTTCGATCGTTTTTCACACGCACCCAACGCCAATCACAGAATGCGACCAGCTCCTAGGTTTGAGCCTTGCTATCAATTTACTGAGTGAAAAACATGGTGTAGGTGGCTTATTCAGTGTGGGAGAGCTGTGGTGATCTGCGTTTGCCGATAAAAACTTGGTCAATCCGAGGATGGCGATAACGCCGACGATGACCATAAGCCTAACCCAGCCAGGCCCCGAGCTTGAGCTACGGATCTCCACCGCAGATAACGAGCCCGAATCGGACGAAGCGCCTGACCCCGGCCCCAGCCAGCCACGTCGCGCAGCTCGAGATCGTTCACGTCGCCATGGCTCTGAGTATCCCTTCCTCTGTACCCGGTGAGGGGCAGTCCACACGCTCAAACTCTGAACATCCGCGATCCGATCCTAAGGACAAGCGGGATTCGATTTCTGCACCCCACGCTCTATGCCCAACGCAGACAACGATGCCGAAAGAAACAATTTAGGTTCCGAATCCAAGGGTGAAGCCGCGGTCGCTCGTCTCATTGTTCCAAGCGCAAGAGTCCGAGGAAAAACCGGAGAGCGAGCCTCAGGCTGCGCAGCCCCATTCCTTCGCGACAATGTGCAATGTCTAACTCCCCAGGAGGAGAGATTCCGAGGAGTCGGAGAGTGAACCTGAGACCGCCGCCGCCGGCTCTCCGCTCTATTTTCCAACGTCCACCTGCTCCCCAAGAAGAGCAGTCCGAGGAGGAGTCTGAGAGCGAAGCAGAGGTCACGCCTCCCCAGACTGTTCGCCCAATCGCGCCGCAAGAAAATGATTCAAGGAGAGGAGTGGGATGGCGAAACAGAGACCTCGCCCGCTCGTGCCCTTGGCTCCACTACCCAACGTCCAGGTCTCTGATTCGGACGAAGAGCTTACAAAGAAGCGGACGCCACGCCACCTCAGGCCGTTCGGCCAGTGGCAACGCCCAATCATTGAACACGGAGACACGGCAGCGAAAATCTGCCCCCAAAATACTTTGACAACCTCCCTCAGTCTCAGAAAATACATGGGAAGCAAAAAATCAGAGGGAGGGAGATATCTAGGCCCTCTGCGTCGGTTGCGCCGTCGTGCGGCGGTTGTGAGAAGGCAAAGGGAAGAGAACACATCGGCCGACCTTGAGAACGGGACACAGCCCACTCCGCGTGCAAAAGACGACGCGGGCAGTTGGAAAAGGGGCGTGAAGATCGACCGCATCGTCCATTGCCCGGGGCAAGGTTGCCTTGCGACTCTGGATTCAGAGCGGGCCCATTTGAGGTTGCGGTATGCCAATGTCGTGAATCGCGACTCACAGACCCAGCGCGCCCCTCGAGCCTTGCATCGACACGAAGGGGGAGAGGAGTTAAATGTACCTCACATCCAGCGAAGTCCAAAGCAGTTCCCTCTGGAACAAGAAGTTTCACATTGCAGTCTCTGCAGGGGCCAAAAAGAAAATATTCAGCGGCATCCATTTGAAGAGGGAAACAAAGTGGCATTCGTACAAGTCCCAGACGCCGCGCGCGAGGAAATACGAGTGGTTGAGGCGAGTTAAAATCGAGGGGCACCAGGTATTGAGGACGAATTGAACCGAGGAAAACCAGGGAAAACCACGGTGGCAAAAGAAACCTGAAAGACTCTGTCCCCGACTTCCCGACACGCTCCCAAGGTGAGTGCAGTGGCGGGTTGTCGGGGAGTGACGAGCGGTCCTACTCCTAGGCAGACTAAGACTCTCCACGACGCTCCGGAGGCGAGGCTAAAGGATCCATCCAGTGGTGGCCGTGGTGAGATGCGTTTGGCCACGTGCTGCGCACGCGCTGATCTCGGTTGTGAATTCGCAAAGTTCCGAATTTGTTCCGGGCTCGCCCGCCGTCAACCCGCGTTTGACCCGCGTTCAGGTTTCCATTCGTGTCAGAATGCATGCCCATAAAATCTGCACTAAAGGTAATCAATCCACCCTGAACCATGGATGCCCAACGAGACCGCTCCCACTAAAGTGCGTTACGAGTTGGTTCCAAGTTGGTTCCAAGTTGGTTCAATTTGGTTCGGAAGCGGACAAGCAACGAAGAGACCTGTACCATCTTACGGTATGCACTATTCGTTCAACGGTTTCTCGAGTAAACTTTGAACTCGGGCTTTTCGGGGAGGGATGTTTCTTCCTCGTGGTTTTCGATGGTGGCGCTCACGTTGGCTTCCAGTTTGGGCGTCGGGCAGTGGATTCACCGAGACAGTGCGGTCGCCATAGACTGTAACGATTTATGACACTTGACAAGCATAATAGTGGGTACGATATGGCCTGTAGGTGTTTTACTGTTCTATGGATATTAAGTGATTCTATGGATAAGTGTGCGAATGTAGAAATGTCCCAAAAAACTGGCTGCCCTCAGCCCTACGACTGGTGGCAAAGTCGTCCGTAGAACGTGCCGACCGGAATTGCACGCGCATGACACACGCTGCTAGCGCCTAGCTGCATATTTAGCATCAGAATCTAGTCAGTGCGGTAGTAAGATGACAGGCACCGTGCTTCTTCGTACCCGAGCTTGACGCCCACGGCCGGGATGCAGAATCTGACTCGTCGGACGCCTGCTCAAAGACAACCTTCTGCATCTTCTTCTTGGGTGCAGCTTTTGATTGCGGCTTGACGACCTTTTCTACAGCATTCGATCAGGTGGGAAATGTTTGGAATAACAAAATGTACTGACTTGCAGCAGCGGGGATTGATTTGACTGTAAGGATGTCAGAACTATTGCAGAAGGCAACCTGAGGTGGGAGGTCACCTTGCTTCCGCCGGGGCTTCACCACCTCAGATCCTTCACCAGAGTCTTCTTCCTCTTCGTGCTGGCGCTTCTTCACCATGACTGGAAGAAATTGGGTCAGAGTTCGCCGCCCCGCTCGCGGATGTGGCACGTACCTTTCTTTTCCACCTTGACAATGACGCGCTCCTCATCCTCGTCGGAGTCGGAGTCGGACTCATGGTCGGAAGCAGAAGGTCCCATGTGAGCAGAAATCGTTTCGACCATATGCATTGTCTTGATGACCGTCTTCATCTTTGCGTAGATGTCCCCTACGAGCTCCAGTGGGACGTTGTTCTCGGCGGCGATGAGCTCGAGGTCCTGCTGGGGGTCATAGGCCGCCGGCTAGGAAGCGTATCAGACCAGCGAAGAGCGAGGTAGGAAGAACGAAAGCTAACCTCCGACCGTATGCATTGGGATGTCGACTTTCGTAGCCGCAATGAGTGTATGTAGCGCCGACAACAATCGACCTTACCTTAGGTTTCTCCTTTTCGCCGATGGTCACTGTCTTGACCTTCTTCTTCTCTGGCATAGCTTTCGTCTCTGAGGGAACGACTCAGCGAAGGCGGCACGGGGTGTGATAAAAGATTATATTGCCTTCTTTTACTTTCTTGGCGGCTCTGTACACGCAAGGTTAAAATCGTTCGCGGAGATAGATTGGGACACGCACCTCGCCTCCGCCGCCACCTTGGCGGCCCTCAAAACCAGGCCGTCGAACCCCTCGATCTTGGCACGACGGAGCCAACCATCGGCTTTGTGCGTATGCGACCACTTGTGCTCGGACTATATCCACGAGAGTGAGTAAAGTCCAGCATGAAATGAAAACACTTACCCCCGGCCCTAGCTCGGCATAAAGCTCCGCAGAGTTGAAGTTTTTAAAAATCCGCTCGGGATGGGCCAAATAGGCCGCGAGATTTTTATCTTCCGAGGCGGTAAACCTAAATGCAAGGAAGAAAAGCGGCCGAGGGTGACGGACGCGGGCAAAAGCACGCACGGTGGCATTAGTCGCGGAAGAACGGGGAAATGAAGGAGAAGGGGGAAATGACAGGCAGGGCTAATACGTCCGCTGTAGATGTATTTATCGTCCTCGCCACGAGGCGTTGTGCAATGCATAGGGTTCTCCCGTTGATTCAATAACCTACGCGGGTGATCGTTGCATTGTCCTCGGAGACTGACCGGAAGTTACAAAACCCACCATCGAAAGCCCTCGCTCATTTGGTTGGAAATTTGTTAGACGTTGAACTTTCTTTCGCCGTTGGATTTCTGCTGCAGATCCCTCGGTTCTACTTGTCGATGCCCTCAAACTGTATCACCGTGTACTTCGGAGCGGGAAACATGGGTCAGGGGTCGCAGGGCGGTGTGCTTCTTCCTACAAATGTGTCAACGGAGTTGTTGTAAAACATATTTTGTGATCCTGCAGGGACATGCCAGTCCAACCCCATCAGCCCAGCTGAGACGCAAGATCCCCGTCTCGAGTTTCGAGAGCTCTGTGGCAAAGATCGAGTAAGGCTGCAAAATAATTTTTAGCTAATGAAGAGATGCGCGGGGCGAAGTACGACAAGTCGCCGAGAAGGCTTGCAGGGTATTGTTCGGTAAGATCAGTGTAACGCCTGTACTTATCCTTGGATCGCCAGTAAGGAGTATCTTGATCACACAGGAACTGAGCAACCCTTCATGGATCGCACCGGCGGGAGACGGCACTGCCAACTTCAAGCCTCGAGGTCGGCTACGAAAGTCGTAGAGGAAGTGCTGGATCACAATTTCTCGCAGTGCGGAGAAACGATTTGAACAGGTGCTTGTCGGCTTAGACTAGATAGTGAGTCTCCGTGAGAGAGGGAGAACAAAGGGAGAGGAATTCTGGTCAAGCTGTTACGGCAGATCTTACGCCGAGCTGCTCCGATTCCCACGAGCAATCCGTTCCGCCGAACTCCCACAGACTCCCACCGTAATCTCTGCTCGTTCGGTCAGTGAAAGGGACTTGAGAGCGTTGAAAGTCTCAAGGTTTGACAGAGAGTGTTTGAACCTTTCCTCGGAACATTCGGACTAAGCCAGCGAGTGAACACTAGAGGTACGAGTTAGTTTGTTGTATTGTCTGTCTACGAGAGACTAGAGTGAACACGCACTGGCATCAAGCGCAACCCCGGCAGATTGCCGCACATCAAATTATGTGCGGCAATCTGCGGCAATAGTAATGACTTCGACCGCATGAGGAACTTTAGTACTAACCAGCCGGCCAAATAACCCCTGAGGCAAGCTCCCTTGACAGTGAAGGCCTCTCAAGCTATGGATTTCAAAGTGGCAGATTTCGATACAAGTTCAACTTGAGTTGTGAACTTGCGGATGGAGACGCGAAACGTTGCGCCCAAACGTAGTGGGTCCCCGCCTCAGTAATCTCTCTAGTATATCGTCAAGGTCGCCGTCGACTCCTCTCGGGTTCACGGCGAAGCCGTGAACGCGGGCTCGCCAAGGCTCGCCTGACGCGCATGCGCATACATACCTCTGGAAAAACTTCCACCGCAGAGAGAAGGGTAAGTGATGAACAGTCCGCACCTCCATTAAATTCAAGTAGCTGAACCGATTCCATGCTGTGGGTGTCCATCGCATTGGGTGTTTGGCATGGATTGTGCTGGCCGGAAGATATGCACGGTGAGACACTCCGCCGTTCTTTTCCGCTTTGGGTTCTCGAGAGCAGCGCGGTAGTTTTCATCCGTCGTTCGGTGTATGCATTTTCAGATTCGCACGGTTGAAACTGGTAGGTTGAATCTAGAATGGCTAACGTTATCGTGACGCTTTATCTTTTTCTCTCTTCTCGGCTATGTATGCTTTATGAGATTGTGAAATGTAAACTCGCAGAATTGTATTGCATCTAGTCGATTTTGTGCCTTAATGAGGCGGATGGCTGCCGACTATCTTTCAAAAGTTGAGCCGCCCCTACGCGCGTGGTTCCTATATTTCGTGGAAGAACTGAGACGTTCCTTCGGTTGGAAATTAACAGATTGACTCTTGGTCGTTTTCCACATATGTAACACAGGTTGATTCCCGGTATCAGAAACCCGATCGGCAGGCGTGCGGGTACCAGTATTTAAAGAAATATCAGAGGACATTTTTTGTTGTGACACACTGGCATTGAACGCGTATTTGAGTATCACAGCAATGTGTAACATTCTTTTATAAGATTATTTCAATGAGCAAGTAACTCTGCGGCGCGGCGGAATAGCCGGCCCGGAGTTGCCATATCCAGACACTAACGCCCATGTCTCAAAAAGGAAGGTGTTTTTTTTTCTCCGTGTTGGACACACGGACGGATGCGTACAGCAAATTCTCTAAACATGTTATGCATACATCCGTTTGGTGGCGTGCGCATTTTCTGAAAGCCGTGCCGACGTCTCGATGCACAAATTTGGGAGCAGATCGATTGTTGAGAAATATGTACAATGTAGGGGTGTATCCAAAAGCACGTACAATTTGCTACGCCGACTATGTAGGTATCGAGTCGTATTCGAGTATCATCAGCAGCAGAGAGAAAGCACGGACAAAGGAGAAGAACGGAGAACGGAGAAATGTAGGTGGTAGCAGGGGTGAAAAATGGCACTTGAGTAAGAGACGACGGTACGTGTCTAAATGGATGATTTTTTTGCTGATTCTTCTACTTCTGCGTCTGCGGGAACGCCAGGATGCGAAAGAGGCTACCGGGCAGCGGTGGGGTATCGGAGCTCTGCCTCGTAAGCAGTACTGGTGGTATCGGGCGGGCTCTCCGCGCGCTCGACACGCGCGCGTTTCTGCGCCGACCTCGTGCTCGCCGTCTCCGCGTCCCGCGCATCCAGTTCCTCCGACCGCCGCTTCACGAGCCTGATACTCGGCTCCACCGTCCGCGCGCGCTTCGGTGGCGCCCCCCCGCGCGCGCGGTCCCGATCCCGATCCCCGCCCTCCTCGAGCTCGTCCACCGAGCGCTTGCGCCCCTTGTCCCCCTGTGGCATCTCCATATCCACATCCTCGATCGATGCCCACGCCGGCGTCAGCCCGTCCTCGTCTTCGTACTCTCCCTCATCGCTCGACGCATTGCGCTCTTCACCGTAAGGACCCCACTTGCCCGCGGCCATGTCCGCGATGAGCTCCATTTCGCGCTCGTACGCCCCCGGGCCCTCCTGCTCGTCCATCTGCTTCCAGTACCGCTGCTGCGCCGTCAGCCCGTCGTCGTCCTCCACGAGCGACACCACGCTGTCCGCCCCGCGCCCGTCCGTCTCGTCCTCCGCTGGGATGTGCACCACCCACGGCCCGTCCTTGCCCCCGTGCTCCTTGTGCGCGGCGTGCGTGTGCGTCTCACCTTTGTCTTTTACTATACGGCCGGAGGTGGTTGGTGCGGCTTTGGCGGGGTTCCCGCCCTGAGCGGCCTGCGCAACGGCCATCGCGCGTTCGCAAACGCTACACCGGCAGTGGTACAGCGGTGCACATGCTTCGCGCCAAACCTGCATCAACGAGACTCAGCATGCGCTCGTGAGCTGACGAAAATACGCACAAATGAGAAAAATACGCACAATCCTGAGGGCCTCCAGACTATACTGCGGCAGATGCGCGATTGTCTCGGGGATGTAGGGAATCGGCCGCAGCAGCCGGGGCGACTCGAGCACAGGCATGACCGTGATAGTCGGC
This sequence comes from Mycena metata, assembly GCA_029378385.1. Classification (NCBI taxonomy): domain Eukaryota; kingdom Fungi; phylum Basidiomycota; class Agaricomycetes; order Agaricales; family Mycenaceae; genus Mycena; species Mycena metata. Next base: position 36,928 of record JARKIB010000411.1, on the reverse strand, counting down.
TGATGCTCCACCGCGAGCCTTTGCCTCCGCTCCTCGTCCGCCTTGTCTTTCCTGTGCTCTCCCAACGGCGGCGGGCTCGGCGTCGTCCCCAGCGTCGAAGTCGACAAAACTGGACTCGTATCGCTCGTGCGCGGCGTTCCCGCCGACGAATCGTCGCTTCCCTCCGTCTTATGCCACCGCTCCCCATGCCGCTCCCGCTCCCTCGCCTCCGCCTCGTCCTGCTCTCGCGCGTTCCTCCTCTTCGCGCTCCAATCCATCCCATCGAACCAGATCCCCTCCTCCTCGCGCACCTCCGCCACCACCTCCGCCAGCGTCATGCGCGCCGCGCGCATCGCGGGGTCGAGCGGCTTGCGCACGCCCTCGCCGCCCGCGGCCGCCTCCGCCGCGTCGAGCGCGCACTCGACGACGATGCGCCGCACGACGTTGCGGAACGCGGGGAGGAGGAGCGTCCGCATCTGGCGCATGTGCGCGTGGTGCGCGGCCTCGGCGAGCTGGTAGCTGGGCGGGGAGGGCCCGTGCGGGCCCGGGTGCCGCTGGTCGGCGGTGGGCGCGGCGGCGAGGAGCGCGTCGGTGGTGTCCATGGTGGAGGAGCTGGTGGAGTGGGAGGGGGGTGGGGAGGAGGGACGCGAGATGGCCCAGGCGACGGGGTGCACGGCGGGCACGTCGATGTCGGGGTGATCTGCAAAAAGACAATTAGCGCGAGTTTCGAGCACATCGAGAGGGAGAACCCACCAGGTACTCGGTTATTGTAATACACATCGGCCGGCGCTAACCACGCTCCGTCTAATATCTTCGCGCGCGCCCAATCCCCCAACGCCATCTCCTTGACGTTCAGCTCCAGCGCCGAAGCCAGCTCCTCCTCATCCGCCTCGTCAAAGTCGTCCAACGAGTCGTCATCGTCATCGTAATCCTCATACTCGTCGTCGTAATCCTCGTACTCGGCGTTGGCGGTGTAGCCGGCGGCGGCGTTGGCGGCGTTGTTCGCAAACGCAGCCGTGTCGTTCCGCCCACGACGCCGATCCACGCTATCAGGAGATGCGCTCCGCGCCCTCGCACGTCGCTGCTCCCGTTCCCGCTCGCGGTCCTCCCTCGTAACGAACACCACCTCCGCATGACCCGTATAATCCGGTCTATCGTCCCCTCCTGCCCCACGCCCGCGCTCCGCAGCCGCACCCGCCCCCGCAGCCGGCGCCTCCCCTGACCACCGCTTCGCCGCCACCGCCTGCCCCATCAACTCCCCCCACCTTGTATGCCTTCTCAACCACCCCCGCTCCCCCGCCACCTGCAACACCCTCGCCACCGTCCCCTCCCCAAGCTCCACCCACGCACTCACCGCCCCCTTCACCGCCCCATCCTGCGGCTCAAACACCCCCGGCAGCGCCCCCCTCGCTCCAAGACTCCGCATCACCTCCTCCTTCCCGTTCTCCGTATCCTCCACCGTGTCCCTTAACGTCCCCCCCTTCACAGGCACCCCCCTCCCCACCGCGCCGGGGTCGCTCGTCACCTCCGCCGACAGGATGGCAAAGCGCCACAACCACTCGGCGCGGCACGAGCGGCAGGTGACGTGCACGCCCGGGAAGACCGCCTCGTCGTCGTTGCGCGTGATCCCGCCCGAGGGCTCCGCGCCGAGCCCGAGCATGGGCCCCAGCCCCGCGCCCGCGCCGATCGCGCGCAGGCCCTCCGCCTCGAGGTGCTGCGCGCGCGCGAGCGCGTCGGCCGCGGCGGCGCGGCTCTCGTACGCGGGGCCGTGCATGTGCGTGTTGCTCGTGGGGTTGTCGGTGCCGGTGCTGGGGTTGGGGTTGCTGGTGGGGTTGGTGGAAGAGAGGACGCCCCCGCCCTGCACCCACCGCACAAGCGCCTCCGCGCGGTCGAGCTCCTCCCTTGCGCGCTTGACGTTCTCGCCCCTTACCGCGCGCCCCAATTCACCGTCCAAAAGACAGACGCCGCACCAGCGCCCGCGCCGCCGCTCGTAGTGGTCCTTGCACAGCGGAATCGCGCCGAGGCGCAGCGTGGACGTCGCGCGCCGCGCGGAGGCGGTGCCGAGCCCGTGCGCGGAGAGCGGCGCGTTGATGCGGCAGGGGAGGCACGCGTGCGCGAGGAGCGCGCGGAGATGCAGGTAGGGCGAGAGGCGCTGCTGCTGGTGCGCCCGCGAGGAAGAGTTGTTGGAGTGCTGTTGGATGGGCGGCCAGCCGAGGTAGGCGAATTGGCCCAGGGGGTCGAAGAGCCCCAATGCGTTGTTCCAGAATTGGTGGTGCTCGACTGCGGGGGGTTAGGGTGAGGTGGGGGAGGGGGAGGGGGAGAGGGAGGGGGACGTACGCGCGAGGCCCCATTGCGGGCAGACGGTCATGAGGAGCTCGACTTCGCGCATGTCGCGCGCGGCGACGTAGATCTGATTTTCGTGCCAGGGTACGTATTGGTTGCCGCCATGTAGCCGCGGGTTGAGGTCTGGAATTTCCCAGGTCGCGGGGAGGGGGAGGGTGGGGGAGACGAGCATGAGGTGAAAGGTCGCTATTAATCTGTGGGGATGTTAGCATACAGGACCATGAAGGGAGGAAGAGAAGATCAAAATAAAAATCGAGGATTGAGAGCAAGACCTCTCCCGCTTCCGTGAACGAAACAGATGCAGCCAGCGGACGTCATCTCCACCGACGCGTCGTGCATAAAACGACGCCGCGCGGCAAGTGCTTGCACGACATGTAGATCATGAATCGCGAGCGGCCTCCCGAGAAATCGAGCACCGAGTAAGACAAGATGAAGTGACAACGAGGACGAGGCTCGCGCGTCCATCGCCGCCCATGTCCAAAAGAAAATAATGATAATAGATCTGGCGCGATCGAAGGAAAGCCGCCGATTGACACCGAGCGGCATCGACGTCATCTCCATCCGTGTTGGACACGACGCGCGCGCCATTGTCCCCGGCGGAGAGTGAGGGGAGGACGGCGGGGGACGCGCGGGTAGTGTGCAGCGTCCGATAACAGTAGCCAGGACGCGCGGACGAATACGGGAAGGGTGGGAGGCTGCATAATGCACGCCAAGACGAGCCAAGGTTCGACGCGCCAAGGCGTACGGCGCGACGTGCTGCACAGCGGACGGCGAGCGCACCAGCGACGCGCGTAGGGCGCGCAAGAGCGAGAGGTGTGAATTGCATGCATCCTCTGCGCGATCGTCGAGTTGGCGGAATGACCCAGAGGTCCCCACGTCAAAGCGAAAGAGAAAACACAGAAAACGGCGGGCAATGCGGGGCGGGGCGGGGCGGGTGGGGAATGGGGACAGTGTGCGTGGAGGGAAGTGTGTAAAGGAGAAAACGAAAGTAAAGTATAGATGACGACAAGTAATTGTGGCGTCAAAACATCGCGCACAATGCCATTCCAGACACACTGCAAAGCTTCCAATAGCTCCCCCACATACGCAGCAAGCGCACACCGCACGCGAAACCACAGAAACGCCGCAAAAGGTGCCAAAAATCGAGACAAAATGACAAAAAATGTTAGATCAAGGTCACAAACGCACCGAACGACCTCTGCGGGCAGCTGGGGCCACGAACGCAGCGCCTTGCCCTTGTACACCGTCGTCCGCGTCTCTGACGCCGTCCTGCCCCCATCTTGACCGTTATCGGCGCCGCTTCCACCGTCGCTTCTTCCGTGGCGATCTTGCGCCAATGCTGTGGTGCCCATCGCGGGCGTCGTGGTGCCGGGGAGCGAGCTCGTCGGGGCGGGCAGGGAGCGGGGTGTGGTTGTGGTGGAGGGTGGAATGGGTATGTGCATGTCTTGTTGGGTGGTCAGTGCGTAGCGGAGGCCGGAAATCGGAAGCGGCAAGCAAACAAACGACGAAAACGATCAGGTCATGTGCTGTGCACGGACCATGCACAGCATTCGTCACCCAAGAATGTGTCATGTTTTGGACTTGAACTCGCCCTTCACGATCTTCCAGTTGACTGAGCCCAAGTATTGGTTTGTTGCTCACTCGAATAAAAAGCCAGCGATTTCAATGACATGCAGATGCGGGGACTCGAACCCCAGTCAACTTGAATGCTTTTTCTATCTTCAAATTCTTCCAGTTGGACACAGATTGCAAAGGTGCACCGTTGCACGACAGCCGCATTATCTTCTGCTTGCAACCGTTGCTTAAACTCTCTTTCTTTCTCAAACTCTCTTTCTTTCTCGATCTTGCGCGCCTAAACAAGACTCAAAGGGACCGGCGTTCTGTAATTCTTTTCACGCACGTACAGCACCCGACATCCGCGTTCGCTATCGGACTCCAGGTAATACACTACTTTCACCTAAACCTGCAGTGAACTCATATTGGACTTGGGTTGACTTTCCTTGTTGTTTCACAAGATAAAGTGGTGAATCCAGTGCCGTTCATCTCTTGGGTCAACCTCGCTCCCCACATAGGTAGGAATCGGGCGTAGTGTACGGAACACCGCGAGTTCAACTTGCTGAAAGAGTCTACGTAAACTCGCAATCCGGGGTTCGACTCCCCGCGTCCGACTTAAACTTGGTGGTCGGTGTCTTTTTTTGTCCTCCCTTTTGTTTTAGCTCAATCCGCGGCAAGATGTTGCTCGTTTGAAGGAATCGTGGGTATGTTCGGTGCAAGCTGATCACCTTATCGCTAACATTTGAACCAAGGCAACTTATATTCGTGTGGTGCGACAAGTGCTTTTTCAATTTCCTTGGGAGACTAATTGATTGCAAAGGTGCACCATTGAGTCAGCGTTGGCTGGATTTCATTGTGGGCAATGCGTGATGCATGATCTCCCTATTGGCCTGCGAGTAACTGTATTGTCCCTCTATAATTTGAACTCAGCTTCGTCAGCGTTCGCGCACAACGTCCGCATTCCGGGTGAGTCCTCAAGTTGATCATTGAACTCGCACTTTCTGAACATTCAACAGTGTTCCTCAAGATAAAGGGGGGAATGCATTGCTTTTAGGTTCACCTCGTTCTCCACATCGGTAGGAATCGGGCGTGGTGTACGCAACACCGCGAGTTCAACTTGCTGAAAGAGTCCGCGTAAACTCGCAATACAATACGGGGTTCGACTCCCCGCGTCCGACTAAACTCCGTCTTCATTTCTTTTTTGTCTTCCCTTTTGTTTTGGCTCAATCCACGGCGAGATGGAAACACAGAAGGAATCGTTGGTATGTCCGCTGGAAGTTCATCAGCTTCCCTTCCCGCTCGCTGAAATTTGGTATCAAGGCTACTAACCTGAATGTGGCGCAACTCTCTCAGCTTCCAGTGCAAGGTTTGCTCGAGCTCATATATTTTTATTCGGTCGGGCGCTCTCATTTAAATTCAGGTGACCTCTGGGCGCGTCACGTCGCTTGAAGGTCGCGTCGGTCTTCTAAGTCTCATCGAGGAATACTTCACCGGTGTAATTATCCCCGTCACTGATATCCATTTCTCGTTATCGCAGGTTCAAACAACGCAAGAAAGCGGATGCCGCGCCGAACAGGAGTAACTTACTACTTGATCTTTGCAGCACGACGGCTTGCAACGCGATTCGGGTTGGATTCCCCCCATCCGATAGTGGATTTGAATTAACGTCCCTTTTTTTCCTTTACCTGGATATCTTTCTCCTGCTACTTACATCTCAGGTCTTTACCCGACCGACAAACGACCTAAACCCAAGAAGCGTATATTTTGAGCTCGATAATGCCGACTCCGTCGGGGGTAGGATGAGCACGACGACGGGCTACAGAGGACTATTAACACTCGGACGTGGTGTACGAAACACGGCGAGTTCAATTGATAATGAGTCCGCGTAAACTCGCAATCCGGGGTTCGACTCCCCGCGTCCGACTTGAGCTTCGTGGTGGATCTCTTTTGTCTTCCCTTTTATTTTGGTTCAATCCGCGGCGAGATGCTAGGATACGCAAAAGGAATCGTTGGATGTCCGCTGCAAGCTTATCAGCTTCCCTTCCCGTTCACTGAAATTTGATATCAAGGCAACTAAAAGAAGTGAACGTCTCTCAGCTTCCAACTCAAGGTTTGCTGGAGCTCATTGATATTCTGGTTGAACTGACGCTCTCTCGAATCAGGCCACCTCTGCACAGTAGGGATCGCTTGCGAGCGAATATTGCGTCGGTCTTCTAATTCTCATCGAGAAATACTTTACCGGTGTGATTACTCGTGTTATTTGAACTAATATCCATTTATCATTATCGCAGGTTCAAACAACGCAAGAAATCGGATGTGCCGCACCGAACACTGCGAGAAAGTTCTTAATCTCTGCGGTACCAACAGACGGCGCCAGTCGGGGTTCGATTCCCCCCATCCGATAGTGGATTCGAATGTCCCTTTTTTTCCCTAGAATCAAATCTGAAGAATCCCGATCAACACCGAAGATGGAGGGCTGAATTGGCTTACCCGACGCTGGACGTGCCTCAGTTTCTCACCACTGACCAACTGATCTAATGTTGGTTTATTACAATTTAAACAGCCCGAGGAAACGGATATGACGCAGGGAACACAGCAACCACTCTTCTCGGATAACACTCCAAGGACCACATAATGACACTCGGACGTGGTGTACGGCACACTGCGAGGCATTCTGTATGTGTTCTCTGATCCACTTCGCAGACCGGGGTTCGACTCCCCGCGGCCGAATAAGGAGGCTAGCTTTTTATTTCCGTACCAGGTCGTTATTTTCCTTTATCGCAGCTTCGAATAACGCAAAAAGCGGATGTTATAACAATTGTTCCTCAAGATAAAGGGGTGACTCCATTGCCCTCATTTCTTTCACTAGTAGGTTACCATCGTTCCCCACACAGGTAGGAATGGGACGCGGTGTACGCACCACCGCGAGTTCAACTGATTGAGTGAGTCCGCGTAAACTCGCAGTACGGGGTTCGACTCCCTGCGTTCGAATTAATCTTCCGCAGCGCGCTTTTTTTTTTGTTTTGGCTCAATCCACGCCGCGATGGAATGTTTTCGTTTACCAAAGGGATACTGCAGCGCGAAAGGATGTATTGGTATGTCCGCCGCAAGCTGATCACCTTCTCGCTAACGTATACTTTTAGCGTCGGTCTTCTAATTCTCATCGAGAAACTACTGGTGCCTTTAACTGATGTCGGCTTATTGCAGGTTTGAACAACGCAAAGAGCGGATGTGCCGCACCGAACACCGCGAGTAAATATTTAATCTCTGCGGTACCAACGGCACGGCGATTTCGGGTTCGACTCCCCCCATCCCGATGAAACAGGAACAGATCCCCTTTTTTCATTTCCTCGCAGGGGCAACGTAAGTGATTATTCTCGTTCCCGACCGACTATCACTGGCATCCCGCTTACCCTACCTGCCAGTGCTTGCCTACCTCAGGAGGGTAGGTTTGAGCTCAAGAATCCACGTCGTCCGCTCAAGTAGAATCAGCACTACCAAGGACTCTATGTTGAAACTTGGACCTGGTGTGCGGTACACCGCGAGACCGTCTGGCATGTGCATCTACTACTAGTCCCTCGCAGGCTGGGGTTCGACTCCCTGCGTCCGAATAAGGATGGTGTGAAGGGCTTTTCTTTTCCCCGTCCCGGGGCCGGGTCGTTTGTTTTCCTCCGCAGGGCCGCTTGAATCAAGCTGGGTTGAAAGATTCTCGCCCGACGTGCCACATCGAAGGTGTGTAGTCTGTGAGTTGTTTTACCCCGATGTATTTCTAATAATTCAGGAGACCAGTGTTGAGGTTCGACTCAGTCGCAAAACTCAAGCCATTGAGCGTTAAAAGAGGAAGGATATATGGGTAATCACTCTCAGAACATTATGCTATCATAACAAAGCCCCGAAGACTTTGGCGCTGAAAACCAACGCGAATAAAATGAATTGAACATCCCCGAGATCGCCGACGCTGGTTCCATAACGTTCCCACTGTTTGAACCATTCGCACGTCGCAGATGGTGTTCCAGAGCTATTGATTTATGGGCTATTTCACTACAATGAGTACGTCGGACGTGGCCCGTGAAGTTGTTGCAGTGGTTCAGTACACTCAACTTCGCAACACGGGTTCGATTCCCCGCCTCCGAATAGGATCCACATAAACTCCCTTTTTCCTCCCTTGTATCCTGGAAGTTGATTGATTGATTTGTCTCGTTCCTTTTCCAGATTCAGACCAACGCTCAACATACCGATTTTGGTTTCAGATACTTGTTCTACCCAGCCGTTGCGGGATCAAAATTTGCCGTACCGGGTTCCGCAACTAAGGACACACTCAAACTGTCAAGATATCCTGGAGGGCAGATTTTGGGCCGTAGATAAAATGAGCACTACCCATACTCGCACTCGGACGTGCGGCCCACCGCGAAATATTATGTGTTTCCTTGATCCTCCTCGCGCTCCCCGGGTCCCGGATGGCGCTCCTCCCAGAATTCTTTCTTTTCTTTCAGGGTCTCCTAAAATTACATAGGTTTGAATTGGACCTCGGTGTATCACTCTCGCCCGAGGGAGCTGTTACAGTATTTTGGGGAATCAAAGCGAGACACTCGTTGAACATCCCCGAGATTGCTCACAGTTGTTTGATATCCGGCCGCATGGAACCATTCGTACATCACATATATGCGCATGCAATTTTGAAACTATTTATCACTGAAATGTTCAGAATATAGGCCTGAACTTCTGTCGCTAGTAGTCCTTGATCTGCTCCCGGATGTACGCAATGGTCTCGCTCTCCAACTTCGTACTCGACGCGCGCTTGTCCGCCTTGCCAATTTTGCCCCATGGAACGAGGTACTGCACGCCTTCGTTAGGATTCAGTGTGGTTGGTAGTGTGAAGAAATTTTACCTCGCCATTGATCTGAGCGGGGGATGCGACCGTAGCGCCCCAGAGTTGTGTATAAGCGCCGAGCCTACGAACGGTTTCATTACCATGGTGATAATCAACCACAGTACACGCACGGAGTGGGGAATAAGAGGGCGTTTCCGATCACTTGCAACCAACCCGCGACATGGCTACGTATTGTCAACCTCAGGACGGAAATGTGCAAAGAGGACAACATACCGCTGTAGTTCCGATTTGATGCTCCCCGGATGAAGAGAGCACGAAACAAGCACGTCCGAGTGCGCCTTCGCAAAGTGGTTCGAGATAATGATATTACCGAGCTTGCTTTCGCCATATAGAACCCTGCTCGTCATGTGTTAGAGAATCGGCGAAGAATATTAGATGAGGGAGGCACACATGCGACTTTTCCAATTCCCGGTTTTCTTCACCCAGGCGTCGCGCTCTCGCCCGCCCTTGAGACTTTCAAAGACGAGGCCATATTTTGGGGCGAACGCATGCCCTTGCGAAGAGGTGTTAATCACGCGCGCAGGGACCTTGCTTTCCTCGAAGGATTTGGTGAGAGCTGGAAGCTAGCTGCAAGTCAGCACAAATCGTGAGATGTGTTGAATTTTCGCCACCAAGAGCTCCGTCAGGAAGAAGTGGCCAATCACGTTGGTTCCGAATTCTAAAGGGAAAAGGTGAACTCGAGCGGGCGTTTGAAGGTGATTTGCACGTACGAAGATCATAGTTCTGCGCAGTGAGAAGGTCCGGAGGGGAGATCATGACCCCACTTTCAATGGATAAGTGCGAGGTCTCTCGGTCAAGATGGAAACACACCCGTTGTTGAAGAGAATATCGAGCTTTGATTCTTGTGAGAGGAAAGTCTCTGCGGCCCTGCGCACGGCCGGGAGATCTGCGAGGTCCAGCTGAAGGAAGATGGCTGATTTATTGGTCTCCTCCTCTAGTTTCTTGATAGCGGCCGTAGCTTTCTCTGGGGATCGCGCAGCCAGGTATACTTTCGCATTCTTTAGCAGTAGTTGCTTGACGGTTTCGTATCCTATGCCGGTGTTGCCTCCAGTCACGATAATGGTCTGTGAAGCCCGTGGGTCAGCGGATTGACAGACTTCTCTGAGTCGAGCTTGTTGACGAGACCTTGCCGGATAAGTCGGGTATATCGCGTTCAGGGCGAAATTTGGGAGGGAGCAAACGAGCCAAGGCGACTCCCATTGTGCTAAACAAGATATGGTAGCGACGAGGATGCCAGGAACGAGACAAGGATCTGAGTGGGAAGATTCCGGCAAGCTTTGCTCCCGGTGGTCGACGTGCCAGTGGATGCTGTGTTCAAGTTGTCTCGCCATTGGACAACGTAGATTTAAGTAAGCTGATAAAATTCAGCTTCAAGGATCCATATTCCGACCTGAGTTGGTGGTGGTCGAGGATGATGTGGAACGGAACTGCCGGGCCAGGTGCATGATCCCATGTATTCCCACCCCTATCATTCCTTCTTCTCACTTCCAACAACATCCGCCTCCACGTCCAATTCTCCTGCTGCCAGTGGTCTCCTTCAAGTTATCACAGGTGCACATTCATCCATTTCCCAGTCATCGGATGGTCTCCGAGTCACCACCCCTGAAATGAGCCTCAGGCTTGCTCGCGGGAACAACTTGTCGTATATTCCGACCATCCTCCCGCGATATCTCGGTATATGCCCACTATCTTTAGTAGGGGGTGTTGTGTGGCCCTATCAGCGATTCTCTTGTTGTGTCGTCCTAATTGAGCCGTGAGATGATCTTAATGATCTTAATCCTCCAAAACCGTTGTCTCGGTCCTGAATTCTACCTCTTTCAGCCTTGTTTGATCTTAAAGTCTTCAAAACCGTTCTTTCGGTCAAGTGTTTGGTTCTCCCGAACTGTTCCCTGCTTGATCCTGCTGTTCCTTGACGGTCTCACTTTCACGAGTTCCGAGATCTGCGTTTGTCCTCGTTACCATCTTTCGCTCTCTCGGCTCTCGCTCTCGCTCCCTCTTTCTCTCTCTGCTTGCCATGGTTCTTCGTGTTAACGGTGTCGTTGCTGAATCCTTGCTCAGAACGACTGCGCCCTACACTGTTGTATCTCTTGCGTTCCTCTCTCGTGCAGCTCCCGCCGCGGTCGAAGGCCAGCTGTTGCCGTTCACTGCTGATGCCACGGATGGCGCTTTTACGGTCTTTCTCCCTTGTCGGGTTGCCGCAGGTGGGCCTGATGTTGCACTTGGTGTCGATTGGGGTGCGTATATGCATGAGCTGCGTATTAACGTCGGCCTCCCGTTCCCCGTGGGTCTGGATGCATACGGGTATTATTTCCCTGTCGGTCAGTTGGCGTCGTGTTCTGTGTCTCGTATGTTTGCTCACGGTTATTGCAGACTCTGGGCAGACCGAGTTTTCGGTTGTGGCCCCCTCTGTTCATGCACCTGTTCCTCCTGTTTCTATGCCCTGTACACCTGTCGGCGGTCCCACTTCTGTGTGGCCGTCTCTCTGGCATTCTCCGATCCCGGTTGGAGGTGTATTGAACCCAGTTTATTGTCCACCGTCTACTGCTTCTACATCACGTCTTGCCCCTGTCGCGTCTCCGTATCCGGTCGCCGGTCACTCCGAACCCTTTGCGGACGCTGTTACTCCTCCCGACGCTCCTGTATCTGAAGAATTTGATTCGTCTGCAGCCGCTGCTGGTCCCTCCGAGTTTATGGTATTCGAACGTGAGCAGGATGGCCGTTCTAGACTTACCGCCCATCTTTTGTCTTCTGATCATTCTGTGAATGTGCTGGAATGTGACGATATGAATTTCTTTCGTGCGCTCTTACCCCGTCATGGTATTCCTGTTGAACAGTTGAGTACTGTAACAGACTGCCGTCTTGCTATACTTTCGCACTTTTTTTCTGGGTCTTGTTCTGGCGATGCATCCGCTGAGTTCCCTGGTTGCCACCGCATCGGTGGCAGACCTGATTCGTATGACTTGCATGCGTTTGATTGTGGTCGGGATATGGCGTATTTCGCGCTTTCCCTGGTTTCTTCTTCGGATCGCGTGTCTTCTTCATCTGTTATTCTGTCTGCTACTTCGATTGGATTCTGTTTGCCAACAGGACCGCATGTTGAGGGCTTCGTCGAGTCTTCTGCTCTTAAGTTCTTGCTGGAACGGCGGAAAACTCTTGTGTCCGAGTACTCCCACCAGCATCCTAGTGCAAAGTTGTTTGATGATATCGAGTACATGAAGTCGCCTGTGCTTATTTCTCTCGCCGCGTTGCATCGGTTGCCTCTTGATCGGCGCCCTAACCTGGACACTTTGAGGTCCAAATTGACTGCTCATCTCTCCTCCGGTATGTGTGCTATTCAAGGTAGTTCGCCGTCCGTCGCATGCAAGGCTATATATAACCAGACGTTTCCCAACACCCCCCCTGGTATGTTAACAGACGATGAGCAGCGTGTAGCGCTCCAGATTCGGTTACTGTCTTATCTGCAGCCTCGTTTGTCGAAGTTGGCCTTGCGCCGCATCCTTACCCTGCATTCAGTACCATTCAAGAAGACGGACGGTGTGGCGTATCTGCGGAAACAGTTGGGCAAGTACCTGGTCAAGCTGAATAACGGCAAATTGGTGCATGTGGATGCGGCACCAACTAAATCTCGTAAGACCGCTTCGGATCCGGTTCGTGGAGCTCGTATGCAAGAGAGCGCCCGTCTCAAGGCAGAGTGGCCGCGCCTCGTATCGCCCCGTCTCAAGCACCAGTTCAAAGATGTTTTTGCTCGCCTTATCTCGAAAGAGTATTTGGATACGTTCACGTGTGGATGTTGTGCTGAGAGATGCAACGTTCTAGCCGAGCGGACTACCATTCGGTTTGAGGACTTCGACTTTGATCAGCTGCGGCGTCCAGACATGCTAGACTCAGATGACGATTCCGCGTCTTCCCATTCACGATCCCCTCAAAATTCCGGATCTTCTGACGGTTCGGATTCGCGTCCCGGAACTCCTCAATCGCAGTCTTCCTCTAATATTCGGGACTCGCGTTCCCCGTCTACGGACTCCCGACGGTGTGGTGGTACTCGCTCTGTGGATTCCAGCGAGAACGCTGAAAGCTTTGCCCCTCTCTTTGCTCCATCCGAAGAAATGTCTCCCGATCATTTAATGTTTGCTGCCAACTTCTCTCCTCTTTCTCATCCCGTTGAACTTCCCGATGAGTATGCCGGCTTGGTTACTCCTGATCCTCCCTCTCCCCGCTCGGATCAGCTGCTTGAGTTTTCAGCTAGTTTCTCGCCACCTCTTCGCCCCTTTGTTTTGGATGACCCCGATCTTACACCCGCAAATGTCCCCACTCGATTCGATCCGTCTTTCTCTCGCCCGTCGAGGCCAGACGAGCTGTTGTCTCCTTCTTTCTGCCGCGTCGAACGAGAGCCCCGCTTTACCGCCGATGCTAATATGCAGAACTCCCCCGATGTTACTCCGCTGAATCCCATCCTAATTGAGCGCTCTGACGATTCCGCTATTGACCCCATAGACAGGCCATGGCTGGATCCTGACGTAATATCCCCCCCTATGCCTGTAGACGACGAAGGTCCTTTTGCTCGTTATTCGACTCTGTTGATCGACCCCGAATGTATTGAACTTGACTCCGAGCTGATGGAGGATGTGTTGGTCGTGTGCAAGGTCTGCAAGTCGGAGTTGATCAGCGGCAAAGCTAAGAAGATTCCTCCTCGTCGTGCCATGGCCAACAAAAATTACCTGGGGCCCGTTCCTGACGTGCTTAAGAATCTATCCGTGGTTGAGGAGGCGATGATCGCGCGCTGTCGTGCAAAGTGCTGGATAATTCGGATGAAAGAAGATGATGAGAATGGCATACCCAACGTGCAGCGTGGTTTCAAAGGCCACATTATAGTCTATCCGCAACAGCCGTCTGCTATCGCTACGACTTTGCCACCGTCTATGGAGGAAATCACTACTCCGATATGTGTTATATTTGTCGGCGCGAATCCACCTACTTTGGAATGGATCCAGAACAACGCTAGGCCCCTTATTGTGCGCAAGGAGCGCGTGCTTGCGGCGTTGGAATGGTTGGCTGTTCATAACCCGTTGTATAAGGACGTCTTTATAGATCGTAAGGTGTTTGATGGACACGGAGATGTTGTTCGTGTACCGTTTCATGTCGAGCATATCATTCCGTCGGATGGAATCGACGCCACGACGTCCTCGTACGCTGCTGGGATCCGGACGTTTGAAGAGGCACCCGAACCTTTGTCGACCGATCCTGCTCCTATTCCTCGTTCTGCTGGCGATGGTAACGATTCGGATGGCGATGGTGCTCCATCGTCTCGTTTTGATTTTTTGCATCGGCCCGACGAGCAGATTCCATTCGAGAGCGTCGTTGTCACGGATGTTTCTGGACACGAATCCTCTTTCAAGTTACGCAAAGCTGCTGCTGATCATCTGAAGAAGCTGGGTTCGAATTACATTGGTATCCGCCACGATCCTAACTTCGTTAATGAGTTCGATAACCCGGACTTGCTTCCTTTGATATATCCTACGCTGTTTCCGTATGGTATAGGCGGTGTGGATGACAAGTCGAGGCGCGCGTCCATCTCCTTCGAGGCACACTTGAAGCATTTCTTTAACCTTGCGGATCGACGGTTTCAAGAGCACTACTCATTCCTGTTCACTGTTTTTAACATGATGCAGCGTCGCAAATTGCTCCAACGCGCCAGCTATAAAGTCAAACGGAAGAATTTTGATTCTGTCGCCGCCCGCTTTGCTACGGTGTCTGCTGCCGCGATCCATGCTGTGTCCGAGCGTATCAGTAAAGGAGATGTGAAGACCGCGCACTCTGAGGAGGAACGGATGGTGCTCGACCTTATGCGAGAGGTGAATCTCATCAACGCTCATGTCTATGGGTCCCCGCAGTCGAAGCTTATTATGCGTAATGAGATTCGCGCACTGATGATGGACAAGGGCTTACCAAGTTTTTATATCACCATTAACCCGGCTGATATATATAACCCCTTGGTTCGATTTTTAGCTGGCGAGGACATAGACATCGACAACCTCACCTCTTCCGACATGAAAAATCGTCCAGATCAAGGCGTCCTTATTGCCAGTAACCCGGCAGTCGCGGCGCAATTCTTTAATATTTACATCAAGGCGTTCATCGAGGCTCTTGGGTACGATCCGAAGCATGCCGATACTGAAGGCGGTCTGTTGGGCGTTGTCAGCGCTTATTATGGTGTTGTCGAGGCGCAGGGCAGAGGAACGTTACATTGTCATATGCTGATTTGGTTGGAGGGGAGCTTGAATCCAGATGAGATTAAAGCTAAAGCTCTTCGGGATGGCGGAGATTTGGAGTTTCAGCAGCGGTTGATGGCTTTCTTGGAAGATGCGATATCTACCTCTGTTCCCCCTGAGGCCGACCCGGGTCTCGATGTCCCTTTGTCCAAGTACCATCCTTGTGCCACGCGTGGTCCTCCTCCGTCTGTTCCTGCGTCGGATATGGAGAACGCCCGCGCTAATGATCTTTCTCGGTTAGCTCATCTGTGCCAGTATCATATACATACGCGCACCTGTTACAAGTACTGGAAAGGCCCCGGACATCCCAAGGAATGTCGATTTGACTTGGATGCCTCTCACGTTCGGCCTGTGAGTATATTTGATCCTGAAACCGGCGAGTTTGAACTGCGCTGTTTGGATGGGCTAGTCAATCACTTCAACGAGACCATGCTGGAATCTCTGCGGTGTGATATGGATATTAAGTTTGTGTCTTCCGGAAAGCTTGCGAAGGCCGCTATGTTCTATATTACAGACTACATCACAAAGACTCAGCTACAGTCCCATGTAGCTTATGCGGCGTTGGAGCTGGCTGCTATGAAACTCAGTGATTTCAACCCAGACCAGGACGAATTTTCCCTTCGCGCTCGCCGCCTGCTCCAGAAGTGTGCGTATGCCATGATTGCCCAACAGGAGTTGAGTGGACAGCAGGTCGTATCCTACTTGATGGGTTACGAGGATCACTTTACCAGTCACAAGTACGTTAACCTGTATTGGACCCCCCTCGAGGGCTTCATAAACTCCGAACGACCGAGCCCGGAGTGTTACAGTACACATCGTTCCGACACTGCCGTTGAATCCGGAACCGCTGCTGCCGTTGATGCCGGTGATCGGCCCGTTGATATGGATACTGCGCCTTCCTACACTTCTGACGATGCTGGATCTGCCGGATCTGCCGGTACTGGATCTGTACCTGTTGTCGATTCGGCTCCACCTATTGTTGTCTCAACTCTCGGCGAAGACGAATCCGATAGCGAAGATGAAGGCGATGTATGGCGCGAGCATGCTCTGTTGGAACAGTTCGACACTACTATGAACTCGGTAAAGGATGTTGAGCTGGATGACATTACATTAACTGTTGGCCCCGATGGAAAGTTTAAGGCGACGGCGAACCAGTCGGCCGATTATCAGCATAGAGGCCCGGAACTTGCTGCCGTCAACGTTTGGGATTTTGTCGCCCAAGTCCAGAAAGAGTGCAAGGTTAGGGCTGTTCGTTCACATAAGGTTACGACTGAGGGGCAAGATACTGATCCAGACTCACCTGGTGTTCCTGAGATTGTAGACCCCGAAGAGCTCGACCTGATAGATCCTGTGGACGTAGATGATGGTTCTACTCTGGATGCTTCGCTTCCTGTTGACGCTACTGACAGAGAGATTTTATTTTGGAGTGGACGCGCTAGACCCAAGGTTTCCCTGTTAAATCCTCATTTAGAAGACGCTACGCATGTTCTCCGGGTGCTGTCTCTCAACCTGCGGCGTGTTCCTGTACCTATCGGTCCTGCTCTGCCTCGCCGCGATCGCGATGGATATACTAAGCACAAACATGCGCGGCTGATGTTGATTCTGTTTAAACCGTGGCGCCACTGCTCGGACTTAGTGCGCACGGATCAGAGTTGGATTGAAGCCTACGAGGAGTTCCTAGAGGTTTGTTCTCCAGATGTCACGATGATAATCAATAATATGCAGCTTCTGCATGAGTGCAAGGATAGTCGTGATGCACATTATGTCGCTCGTCGTAAAGGTTCCGGGAACGGTGTACCCCTCAATCTTGTTCGGCGCGGAGCAGATGGCGATCTAGGTGATTACGATGAGTCTGCTGTTCTTGCGCATCTAGACTCTGTTGGGCTCTGCTCCTCAAATAGAAAGGAACGCGGGGACTTGAACACTCACGAAGCGTACGTCGAGTTGTGTCGCAGTGGCCTGTTTTCGTCCGCCGTTGAAGCCGAAGAAAATAATACAGTCGCCACCACTTTCCCCACTGTGAACGGGGCCGGTCATGAATTCGTTCCAGAATACCAACCTTTCATGGAACAAACCTGGCAACAGAATTACGACAAACGGAAGGATGCCTTGAAACAATCTGCCAATGGCGCTCCGACAGTTGCTCCTGACTCTTCTGCTGTTCCTGCCCCCTCTACCGCGTCGAGTTCCGTGCTCCAGAGTGGTGAAGCCTTCAGACTTCCTCGGCTTCCTGTCCGAACTGATCCTGTGGCTGTACAGCGCGGTCCAGAACCGGCCCGTGATCCCGCCGACGTTATGCCTGCGGACGAGCTTATAGAGCAAGTGATGACTAGCTGGAAACTCAATGTTGAGCAAAGGCGGGCGTTCAAGATAATCGCACAACATAGCCTGGATCGCACATCCCCTCCTCTCCGAATGTATCTCGGCGGTCCTGGTGGCACCGGCAAGTCTCGGGTCATATATGCGCTTGCTGATTTTTTTACCATTCGAGGCGAAGATCGGCGTTTGCGGTGCGCGTCCTATACTGGAGTTGCTGCGCGCAATATCAAGGGTATGACGCTCCATTCGGCTCTTGGGATGAGCACTAGCTCGAGCAAGGTTAAATCTGGTAAATCGCTTCGTGACTTGATGGCTATATGGGAAGGCGTTGATTACCTGTTTGTGGACGAGGTGTCGATGGTAGGATGTGCTCTCATGTACGATATAAGTGTCGCCTTGTGTGCCGCCAAAGGGGATCCAAATGTCGCGTTCGGCGGAGTCAACATGATTTTCGCCGGGGATTTTTATCAGTTGCCCCCTGTTGGCCAGATTCGCCTGTACGCGCATATTGATAAGTATACCAAGGATAAAAAGAAGAGATCTGGAATTCGCACCCTCACCGCTTCCACTCCTCTTGGCCAGAAGAATATAGCCGGCAAGTTGCTTTGGCTTAGTGTCAATAAGGTTGTGCTCCTTCACGAGCCGATGCGTCAGACGGGGCCTGAGAATGAAGCATTCGTCAGCCTTTTGGGACGCTTGCGTTTTGGACGATGTACGAATGCCGACTTTGATCTTCTGAACACCCGTTTGCTGCGGAACATTAGCGTCGATTGGACCCAGCAGCCCTGGAATCTGTCGCCTATAGTCGTCAACGAGAACGAGATGAAGGACCAGCTGAACGTCAGAGCTGTTATGGAGTTCGCCAAGCAGACCGGCCGTGAGTTGCATTGGTATTATTGCGAGGATAAAATCGCATGCACCTCCGTACCTCCAGGGCCTTTAGCTGATCGTCTTATGCAGTTTGATTCCGGAAAGATGAAACAGCGCATGGGTCGTATCCCTATGGTGATCGGTATGCCTGTTTTTATTACTCAGAATTTCGATGTCGCTGGCGGGGTTGTGAATGGGTCTCTTGGCACTTTGAAGAGCGTGCGGTACAACGTCGACGTGCACGGCAATCGTCATGCTATTTCCTGCGTTGTGGAATGCCCCGACGCAGACACCGATGTCGTGCCCGGACTGCCGGCTCATCACGTCGTCGCGCTCGAGGATGATACTTCGATTATCATTGAGCATCCGTATACGCACAAAAAATACACTGTTCATCGCACCCAACTGCCTGTGCAACCTGCATTTGTTATGACGGCCTACAAATCGCAAGGCAAAACTTACTCCAATGTTACCGTGAATCTCGTGGACGCCCAAGGCACTGAATCTCCGTATGTAATGATTTCTCGTGCGACGTCGCTGGATGGCCTCGCTATAGTTGCCCCGTTCTCCAAGGACCGCATTTGTTGTCGCACATCTGAGGATTTAAGACGTGAGACTGAACGTTTGGAGATGCTCGCGTTACGTACCATTGTTGGATGTGGGACAGACGAGGAGATAGCTCGTGCCAAGGCTGCAATTCTCTCTAAATATTCTGTCGATGTAGACGAGGCCGACGATGAGAGCTCGGAGGACGAGAATATGGTACCTGAAGATTCTTGGACTCGGTTGGATAGAAAGCAGACAGAGAACCTTCGATTGGGTCAGCGCGGATCGAGACGTGCGAAGAAGCGAGACCTTAACGTTCCTCGCGATCGACCTGTGGCTGCACAGCCCGGCCGAACGCGTTCCTCTGCCCGGCAGGGTCTCGACTCCCCTCGGGCGGGTCCCGTCGGTCGTCCTCGTACGACCGACATTCTCCTACCGGAGATCTCTGCTAAATTCTGGGAGGAGTCTTCCCAGTTGGTGACCAGCTCGTCTCAGCGCCTCATTTCACGGCGTATTCGCAGGCCTATGGTACCGGAGGTTCGCTATTCTCCATTTTTTAGCTCCTTCAAATCTCATATTATTATCAGCATCCTGCCTACGTTGATTACTCTTTACGTCCACCGGATCCTACTTCTGGATGTGATGGACGCCCGGCATTCGAGGCTGCAGTCATTACCGCGATTGACCATATGGTAATTGGCACACCGGCTCCTTCTCCTGTTCCCCGACAGCGTAATCAGCTGCGTATGGAGGTCAGTACATGCTTTTTCGCCATCTCTGTCATTTTCGGAGCTCACCTTATTCTCAGTATTCTGCCGACGTCGACCGCCCTTTCAGTCCGCTCACTCCTGTTTCGCGGCGCGATGGACACTCGATGGTCGACCCGGCGGTCCCGATGGAAATTGACGGACCGACTCCTTCTCTTGTTCGCAGAAAGCGTAAAGAGCTGCACGAGGAGGTTAGTGCATTCAGCAGTCGCCACCGGTGTCCATTCTAACCCGGATTCTTGTGGACTCAGCGCCACCAAGAAATGTGGTGGTATTGCAATGTAACCTATAAGTACTGTAAACCACATTGCATTTCCTGCAGTAAATAGTGGTCAGTAACTTGTAGACACAATACAATGCCACTGTGAATGATGCTTCATCACTCTGCATCACATCACCTACAGCGCCGACCCGCTATTCTCGCTCGGCATCCCAGGTCTTCTACTTTCAGCTATTCCCGCCTTCAAGCTGATCTCGGCTTGCCCTGTTGCTGATTCTATCACCGTATCAACGAAACAAATTCTATTTCCCACGAGTCGCCGCGCCCAACATCCGTGGCCCCGGCCAATCTGCGGCCCGTACCCACCCGCTCTACCCCTAATCCTCGTCCTCATCCTCACCTTCCTCATCCTCCCCTTCGCCGTCCACAACCTCCTCCCCCTCAACGTCCCCCTCCTCGTCTTCTGGGTCCACGTCCGGATCTACCACGCGCACCTCCCGTACCCCATTCGGCCCCGCTTCCTCGCTGATCCCCGCCAAATAAATCCTCGCCTTCTCGCGCAGCCCAGCCCACTGTACACCCAGGCGCGCAGACGTCGTCTTCTCACGTTCGACGTGCTCCATGGCGTAGGCACGTAGGCCGTCTGCCAACGGTGCCGTCATGGTTTTTGTTCTTGCGCCGGCTCGCATTTCCCACTCGGCCGCCTTCCAAACCCCGAACTCTATGGTGCGCCGCATCTCCTCATCCACCAATACAATATCTTCGTGCCAACGACGCATTCGAGCATACACTTTGCACCATTCGACACGCAGGGCTATTACATTTCTGTCAGACGGCTGTCAATGTCGAAAGCAAAGATAACGTACCATCCACCAGCTCCTCCTCGCCCCCCAGCTTGGTACTGCGCCAAATCCACGACATGGTATGCGTTCCCTCGCCCGCCGCCACCGTTCCCGCCACCGCCATCCCTCCCTCTACTATCTCCCCCATCTGCCGCAGCCTCTCTCGCTCTCCCGCCTCCTCCTCTGTTATCGTCCGCTCGTTAATCCCTCGGATATCCTCCTCCCCCAAAACCTGATACGTCGCCTCCCAGTTCCCATGACCTCTCAGTCTCAGCAATGCGGTCCGAGCATAACGGTAACGTAGCTTCGCCTTGTGGATCCGCACACTGATCTGGCGCAACAAGCCCTGGCCCCGCGTTAGAGCTCGTTGACCAGTGGTGTTGCGGCGGCGAAAGCGGTTCGCCATCGTCCGAATTCGTAAAGCATCGCGTACGTCGTCCAGCGATTCTTGTAGCTCCGCTTCACGCATCTCTTCTTCAATCTTCCCCAAACCCCTCTCGCAAGCCGCCGCACGAGTCGTCGCGCCCAGCTCCGACGGCATGAAAAGCTTCACGTCCTGCGCGCTCCTCCCCTTCTGCTCCCACACCTGCCGCTGCGCCGCCGTCAGAAGTCTGACGAGCTGGGGCATGTACGTCAGCTGCAATCTGCGAAAACGCCTGATCCGCTTCGTCAAAGCAGTCTTGCGCTTCACAAAATCCAGCTCCTGCGTCGGCGTCGGGTCCTTCGTGGCTGCTAGGTCGATCGTCAAAATTCGCCTAAAGAAATGGTGTCAGATTACACGCGCAAATGCTCCCGAATGCGAAACACACTTACTGGCTCTGCTCGATCTCAAGACCCATTGTCACGAAGGTGCTCGAGGTGTGTTGACGTTCTATTTCGATCCCCAGTGCCGTGCGCGTTAGTTCCTCCTTCCCCAAGCGCAGCTGGATATCCTTCATCGTATGCTCTTCGTTCGGGAGCAATTGTTAGTTACCTAATCCGGACGCTGACGACGGCTCACCTCGTTTCGCCATCTCGAACGGCGACCCATGTCCCTCTACATGCTGCTCAGCCTCCCACTCATGCACCCACCCCTTCCATTTCGCCACCAGTTCCGGCTGCTCCGCCTCCACCAGCGCCGTAAATGCATCAAACGCTTCCTTGTGCTTTCGCGCCTCCTTCAAATTACGCGCCATGCGCTGGCCGAAGATTTTCCTGTAGGAGATCGTTCGCATCCAGTTATGGAACGCGAACAGCCCCTCCAAGAACGCGTGCCGTCCCCCCGGCCCCATCATCTTCGTCGAGCCCGCCGCGCCGTTGGTAAATTCCCAGTTTTGTTCCACATCCTCGCCATCCGTCATCCCCGCCCCCCACATCCAATGGAATGAGAACGGCGAATGACACGGCCATTTGTGCCCGAGGATGTGGAAATTTGGCACCTTGAACCACACGGCGATGATCTCCGCCAGCCTCATCTCCGCCGGCAGTTTACCCATCCGTTTCCAGAAATTCTTGCTGTACTGGCAAGCGATGTCGTATGAGAGGATGATCCACAAGATTATCGTGTTGAGGACGGCCGAGAAGAAAATCCAGTCCATGTTGCAGTACCTGTATCGCAGTTATTAAATATTTTATCAAGTCGTTATTTTCCCAGACCTACCGTTCGCCGTTCTGTAAGTCGCCAATGCCGTTGGGGCGCCACATGTTGTGCCGTGCGCAGGTTACACCTCCCACTCCGGTTGCGCGTAGGCCCTTTGCCCGTTTTGCGTTGGCCAAAAACATGGCCTGGAACCCCGAGCACGTCGAAATCTCTTCTTCATCAACGTGGTCGCGGATCCAGGCCTTGTATCCCACGCGGTTGCAGAAGTAACCCAAGCCGTCGTCGATGATGGGGTCGCGCGCTTCGGAGGAGACGTTGCGATTTATTAATCTAAAATTACAATCCTGGGCAAGAAATAGAGCGTATTTGTACCTTGGAGAGGACCGCTGTCAGCTGAGAGCCCCAATACATAGACAAGGAAACGCACGATAAGTCTTCCGGCATGCTCTTCCAATCGATATTGTCCCACCCGTCCGGTAAATTCTTGCCCGGCTGTGGACAACCGCGGCAAAGCAGTGCGAGTTCGCCCTGAGCTGTCCCGCCCACCCCAGAGTCGCAGTGACCCCGACCCGCGCGTTTCATCGCCTCCATCATCCGGTGCTGCCGAACGATGTGAATGAAGGTGCGTCGTCGATTCTATACATCGAGTAAGTCAGCCTCGCACACAGACCTGATCGTATGTACTCACCGGAGTCGGATTCAATCCATCGGCATTAGTTAACAACTCCAGGGAACGCAGGAAGTGGTAGCTTGAAATCTTGCCGAGACAGTTCATGTTCTGGAATAGTCGAATGATATTGAATGTCGCACACGTCGAGAGGTCCCGCGCTGTCGCTGGCCACCAACACACGCGCATTAACTGCTGACGATGTGTGATTCGCGAGTCGCATTCGCAAAACTGCACCGCGACGTTATGCAGACCATTGACGTCGATCAAGGTGAATTTATATCGCCCTCGGCGCATGGCGGTGCACGCCGAGCCTGGGGTGTGGCCCAGCTGAACGACAAGACCCAAACTTGCAAGGCCCACGCGTTTAAAAAAATCGCCAGTCCACTCCTACGACGGTATATCTGTCAGACCCGCCGACAAGCCAAAAAGAGAGTGGCCTTACCTGAATCCAGTGTGTCGGCAAGACCTGGTGACGCAGCACGATGCACTCTTGGCAGAACATACCGGGACCGTAACAGCTTTGATTTTCGCAGCGATATGCGGGGTTCGCGGCGCCACAACCGCCGCATATTGAGTAAACGTCAAAGTCGCCGCGGCCTTCCAGACGTAGCATTTCATCGAGATACTCGTCTCGATGGCCGACCCAGGTCTGAAACGGCAGGTCCTGTTGATGTTACTGGTAATTAACCCCATGTTTGCGATGACAGATTCAAGAAACTTACTGAGTTTGCGTATCGCTTGGCTTTTGGAGGCAAACACACGGTAATTCCATCTGCCTCGGGACCCTGTACTTCTGTTGCAAGAGATTCATCTCCCATGGCGTAGCTCCCGTTCACCAGGTCTTCAAATGCGGCATTTGAATCGAAATCCTCCTCGAAGTGGGCCGGAGTGCTAGTGCCGGCTTGAGGATTCACGCGTGAGGTCTGCTCGTGGGCCCGTCTTCTGTCGTTGGAAATCCGCACGACGGACGCCCGATCTGGCTCATGGCTGTAGAGAGAAGGAGGTCCGGGAGCGCCTCCGCGGCGACCTCGAGCCCGGCGCATTAACTTCGAGAAGGTGATTCCTTACACTGCCACCAGCTTCTTGATCTCACACGACTAATTAAAGGTCACGACTAAATAAAGGTTGCTCCCTCCCAAAAAAATTGAATTGGCGGAAAAAAAGAGAGGGAACAGGGAGCAGCAAGTAATTTAAACAAAAAAACTACGGCGAAGGTGTCTCGGGCGCGATGACGGTGCCTCGTGGGAACTTGAGGCCACGCCAAGAGTAATTGACCTTTGTCGTCTCGCCCCACCCCGGATACGCGGCAGCCAGACCATCCTCCTCCGCGAAGTGCCTGAACGGAGCGCGCAGCATGGTCTTCCTACACACTGGGCACCCCCAATTATGCTCCAGCCACACTCGAATGCATGGATAGCAGTGACTGTGGCCACAGACGTATCTACAAAAGGGCGAAAAAAAAACAGGAAATGAAATCAGCGACATCCACGTTAATGGAAGGGGGCCATACGACACCGGGTGAGCCTTGACACTCTTGCATATCCCGCAGGCGTGGTGTGGAAGTTGGACGTCGTAATTGGGAGGGCGCTCTGCGGTGTCCCAAAGGGCCTCAGGGGTGAGAGGCGGGACCTGCAGCAGACGCTGCCCCACGCGCGCGGGTTGACGACGAACGAGACGCGTTGCCGCCATAGATGCCACTGGCGGAGTTCGCGACCGACGTCGGGCCAACCGCGGGCTCGCCGCAGGTGGGGCGCGCCTGCGCCCCAACGTCGGGCTCGCAGGCGGTGCACAACGGTACCCGGTGATGCGGAACCCCGGAGAGGACGGTGGCGATATGCGCCGGTACGAGGTAATCGTCACCTCGGGAGAGGACTCGACCTCGAGCGGAACCCGGCTCGTGCTAGCCTGCGGGCTCGTAGGGTGTTGTCGGGAAAGCGCGGCCCTTGCTTGCCGCATACGATCTCGAGTTCTGACGCGATTGCCGTCAGCGTCGCGCGCCGAAATGGTGGCCAAGTCGAGGGTGATGTCCCCCGTTTCGCCCTTTTTGCGGCTGGGACTGGTCGCCGTTGACCTGCGAATCGCAGAAGGTGGGCCACCGAAAATCACACGTCCACGACGCCGCGCTGGAAGCATTCATATCAGATGTGCGATTCTCCCAACAAAGTCCGGAAAGAAAAAACTGTGCGCTACTCACATTCCTGAAGCTGCCGCCCAGACTCACTCAACTGCAAAGGCGACTGGCTGCTGGGAACCGGCGACGGCGAACCTTCGATCCTTGGGCGCTGAGGAGCAGCTGAATCAAATAAAAGGTAAGTCCAATTTGCCCATTCGAGAGTGATAACTCACGTTCGTCCAAGATATGACCACTGGAGTCGAGAACCAGTGGACGCTTGCGAGACCCTGCGGACCCGCTGAAATGGGCAAGATGCGCTGACAGTGAATTGAGGCTAGCTAAGCTAAAGTATGGGCTAGCTTGAACACTAACACACCACACCTAAAACCTAACACACCACACCAATCCCCTTATGATTATAACACTAAGACTAGCGCGTCTTCCTAGTGAGTTCGGGTCCCGAGTCGTAGTATGCGACTGCTGGTTTGATTCCCTAGTGCACTAGCGATGATTTATGGCCTCAACTATCCCAACAAACACTTCAATCTCTGAGCTAGCTCAACCGTTTGACCGAAACAAGTCTTTCCAAGGGATTGGAATGAATGGGTTGGGGTAAAAAGGGTTTTTACTAAGCGGACGTAGATTGCTACGTCGTCCTAGGCGAGGTGATAAAGCGTCTTCTGAAAACTTCCAGTTACGGACTATGCTGCGCCAGCTATTCTCTCCTCTATGACGATCCCAGATCAACAGATATTTGGGTGCCGACTTAGAACCTTGAATCTAAGCTCTTTTCCTTAACACTTGGGCTTATACTGGACCTAGAGGGTTCACTCAAGCTTCGTTAATCGGCCAATGAATCGACCAAGGAGTTCTACCAAAGTGCTGTGCTGGTCGTAGTCCGTTTTACGGGAGGCGTTTCCTAGTCACCCAATGCGTAGCCCTTGCGAAGTCCACCACGAAGTCAACGACAACTCTCAAACTTTCTCTTTGTGCGCTCGGTCCCGATTTATACGTGGAGGTCGTTGCCGCTCACAAGCTCCCAACGCGAGTCTTTGCTTATTAGTTCACACAGTTACTCGTGGATCCAACAACACTGATTCGATTTCTATAGACTTTACAAACGAAGAAGATACTTTATCTCCGCTAGCTAGGCCTGAGCACACCCTTATCGTCGTAACGATGAGCGGGGCATGAACTGGTCTTCAGCGGTATTTACATGTCCTTTTTATACTAGTTGAGAGAAAGAGATGAGGTAAAGTAAAATGAGTAAAAAGAGTCCAAATCTGGTCCGTGCAGCTCCGCTACGGCGAGCTAGCCGGTGCTATCGTGCGCTAGGCTTGCCAGACAGTCAGCTAGCTGACCATCTCGGGGGCCTAGACTGGGTATATTGCCAATTCCGTACAGCTTTACAGCTCCCGGACTCTCTGTATTTGCAAAACGACTCGGAAAAACCATTCCCGCCATCGTCTGCTCACCAATCTCCGTCCCTGCACGGCCTGAACATCTCATCGTTCAGCCATCGTGCCATCTCATCCAACATTCATCTCTTGGGGTTTGTTTGTTGCAGCTTGCTGCCTCCAAACGCTTCGCGTCGATCACCTGATCTGTCCCTCGGCATATCCTTATGCCGACAGTTTCTCCTAGCCGTCGCTATCGCCAGCTAGCCCGATAAACCCGAAGCTAGCGCCAAGTTATTTATGGAACCCGACCCCTAGCTCAGTGCTATCCCGCTAGCTGCACACTGGCTATTCGTATGTCTCCCCTCTTTACGCTAGCTGGTAACTCTCGTTATCCTGTGCTCTCTGGAAGTCGTCTATTGGCGCGCTAGCCCACACTATGAGGTACTAGACCATAGTAATCCTCCTTAATGCGTATACTCCCCTAGTGTAACACTTGTTCACGCGCCTAGCACTAAGTTTGTACTACGGTCAGCAGCCGGAGCTCACTCTGACCCTCCTTTGTATCACCAAACAGAGTCCCAATAGGAATATTGCACCTATTAGAAAGCTAGCTTGTTACAACTCGAAGCCTAGTATGCCTTGCATTTAACTAGCGCTAAAAATCGCAAAATGCAGCTAGATGTCGGTACATTGTTGTTGCGCCGTTTCATCTCCTCTTTACTAAATCTCAACCGTCCCCGGTTGTGGTTCGTACGAGTGTACTCTCCAGTCTAGCAGTTGTTGAAATGATATCTTTCAAGCAACGTTCAAATTCTTTCTTGGTCTTTCTTGCATTCCCATGCATAGTGCCTTTTAGACGTGCCCAATTTTTCGACTTTTATCCAATTTTCACACATTCGAACTTAGCTTCCCTTACTAGGAAAGACCCACGCTAGCGCCCACAATGATGCCTTCTGCTTCCGAGAAGCCTGATTACTGCCTTTTTAGGAAGTGGATCAAATACATCATTGCTAGCCGCGTCTCTTATTTCCAGACACCTCCTCTTGTGTCCCTAGCCCCTTTGCATGTCTTGGTTAGGACTGGCTAGCTTCACCAAACCTTAATTTGGTCTTAGAACGCTAGCCCGCAGCCTAACCCGTGACTTATGCACAGGCACCTGATCTCTGTGGGAAAAGAAGCGGCTATTTCCGGAAACATTATTTCTGGAGCTGCTCCGCGGTTCCTCGAGGCTGCGCTTCAGGGCCGCTAGCGCGTGAGTCTCT
Source organism: Mycena metata (assembly GCA_029378385.1). Classification (NCBI taxonomy): domain Eukaryota; kingdom Fungi; phylum Basidiomycota; class Agaricomycetes; order Agaricales; family Mycenaceae; genus Mycena; species Mycena metata. Next base: position 9,304 of record JARKIB010000411.1, on the reverse strand, counting down.
CTCACGGCTATGCTTCCCTCGCTTAGCGTTTCACTTATAGGTGAGACGCTAGCTGCGTACGCCCCCATTTTTCCCCCTTTCCTCTCTTTCTTCCTACCACCACCATGAAACGCAAAGCGCCCAAGTCGTCGCCCGCGCCCTCTGGCACTGCTCTCTCTCTCTCCGCCGACTCGCCTTCTCTCGTCGACCGCTCTAGTCCCGCTGCGCCATGGTCGTTCTTTTCGTCGTACCAGGCCTTCGCCGAGATTATCCAATTCTTCGCCAAGGAGAACATCAAGTTCTCTGACTCCACCGTCGCCGTCCCTCTGCTTAACACCCTGCGTCCTCTGCTGGTAAGTCCCTCCGACCATTCTGGTCCTCTTTACTAACGCTAGCGACTTAGGCCGAGTTCTTCAAGCGCTTCCCCGAGGAATGGGCCCTCGACGTCGTCGCCTACCTTTCCGCCGTGTCCATCGCCTGTCGGCTCCTCCTGCGCAAGCACCTGAAACCGCGCATGGCCGATTTTCAGGACATGCTCTGGGATTACCCCGACAATCTCCAGGAGCTCCTCGTACGTCTCCCTTTTGCCTTATAGTAGTACCCTGCTAACTCTCCTGTCTAGGACGCAGCCGGCATCGATCTCCCGACTTCCGACTTCCAGATGCCGCAGGTCAAACTCAAGACCCGCACCCCGCTCTCCTTATCCAAGATCGACCTTGATAGCGAGTCGGAGGAGGAGCCTGTCGTCAAGAAGCCTCGCCTAGACAAGCCCCCTGTTCCGGTACGTCCTCCTTCCAACCATAGCGGACGCCCCGTGATAAATTTATTTACTCAGGGTCGCGCTGCGTCGGTGGAGGGTGGCGCTGCCGCTGTCTCCACCCCTCCGGTACGTACTAGCTACATCTTTTCACTTTGGATTTACGCTAACATCTTTTGCTAGCAACCCGCTGCCTGTCCCTCCACGACTACTCCGCGCGTTCTCCGCAGCACCGCCGCCGAGACGCCCACCAAACCATCAACGACCGACAAGTCGATCATCAAGGTCAAGGCACCACCGAAGCCCGAGCCGAAGCCGTCGAAGCCACCGCCGCCTACTGTGTCCACCGCCAAGGTCAAGGGGAAGGAGAAGGACCCCGAGCCCTACCTTACGGCGGAGCAGAAGGCGTACGCCGACAAGCACCCCACCCCCAGCACTCGCGAGGAGTTGCTCACCGACGTGGTCTATTCTGAGACTGCTCCACCGGGTCGTACGTCCTATTTCTTCTACTAGCTCCCTTGTCTTAGCTAACGCCTTTACTAGCGTGGCATCAGGGCCTAGCTAGGCCGCTCCCCGCGCAAATCCGCGCCCCTTCCGTACTCGTTGGTGATTGGCTGTCCCCCACGCTGTGGTCCAAGTCGCCCTGCAAGTGCCTCAGCTGTATCAACCGGCTGATGGACTGTAGCGACGGGGACTTCGGTACCCGCTGCGTGCCATGCACCAAGGGAAGCATCAAGTGCTCCCGGACCAACACCGACGAGGAGGACGTTGTTATGCAAGAGGCGCTCCGCCCTCTTCAGGCTTTGTCCTCTGACAGTAAGTCTTCTATTCGTCTATTTTTCTATTTCTTGAACTAACACTATTCTGCTAGCGTTCGTCCGCGTTCTTCAGCGTGCCGTCGAGTCGCGCCGCATCGCCGAGATGCACTATCGGCTGCACCTTCGTGCGATCGAGGACCTCAACCGCGCCAACACCCACGCCGTCCTGACGTACGTCAACGCCGCCGACATGTCGACCAGAGAGGGGATGGAGATGTTTTTCGAGGACCCTGCCGACAAAGAGCACGTCGATGCTCTTTGCAAGCAGATCCTCTCGCAAACCTCTCTCCAGGCCCTCCAGCTCGCGCACTTGCAGCACTTCAGGCTACCCTGAAGTATACCCTTTAGGGTCTATTAGGTTGCTTTGAATAAATGGCCCAAGAGGGTGGTTTTGGGAATGGGCATACCATGGGATATGGGAAGTACCATGGCCCAGGGCAGAAATGGTGACCATGGTACCTCCCACAGGCCCGCCGCAGGCGGGCGAAAATTTTGCCTGTGGTACCTCCCACAGGGGTATTTTTAGGGCAGGACCCCAGAAACTGCCCTGGATCAAAACATCAAACAGGGTCTATCTCAAGCATCTGGGCACCGTTTGGGCTGCTGAAAGGCTTGTTGGAAAGCTCTCGCTCAGGGCTTTCTGCCTGTGCAGTAGCAACCATATCAGAGGATATTAATTTTTTGCTGTCAGCGTACCGGGCAGCCCGTAAATGGGCTCTGGAGCGGGCATCCGGTGGGCGATTAGGTTGGTACTGGGCTCGTTGGAAAGCCCTCGCTCAGGGCCAGCGGTGAGTACAATATTGGGGTGGTCTGAGCACTTTGATATTTCTCCACAGCATACCGGGCAGCCCTGTAAATGGGCTCTGGAGCGGGCATCCGGTGGGCGATTAGGTTGGTACTGGGCTCGTTGGAAAGCCCTCGCTCAGGGCTATCGGTGAGTACGATATTGGGGTGGTCTGAGCACTTTGATATTTCTCCACAGCATACCGGGCAGCCCATAAATTGGCACTGGGGTGGGCATTCGGTGGGCGATTGGGTTGGTACTGGGCTTGTTAGAAAGCCCTCACCCAGAGCTATCGGTGGGTACAATATTGGGGCAGTCTGAGCACTTTGCCGTAAATTGGCCTTGGGGGCGGGCATCTGGTAGGTGATTGGGTTGGTACTGGGCTTGTTTGAAAGCCCTCACTCAGGGCTATCGGTGGGCACAATATCGGGGCGGTCTGAGCACTTTGATATTTCTCAGCAGCATACCGGGCAGCTCATAAATTGGCCCTGGGGTGGGCATCCCGTGGGCGATTGCCTTGGCAGCAGGCTTGTCGGAGAGGTACTTGCTGAGGCTATTGGTGGGTGCAGTATCGGGGTGGTCTGAGTATTTTGATATTTTCCGACAGGGCCTGTAAATTGACACCAGCTATCAGGTGGGTACAATATTGGGCTGGTCTGAGCACTTTCACTTTCCTGGTACGAGCTTTATTGCTACGGTTATCAATTTTCTTTTTCCACCAGGCTTACAGTACGGCACATGGAATGTGTGCACTATACCAACTTCCCGATTGGACTTGTGCATGGTACCTCCCACCACCCTTGATATAATCACATCCGTGGTACATCCCACGGCTCTAGTACCTGCGTGGTACCTCCCACCATTCTGTGGTACCTCCCACCTACACCATGGTACCTCCCACCATTTTGTGGTACCTCCCACCCACACCGTGGTACCTCCCACCCACCTCGTGGTACCTCCCACAAATTTTATTGATCTCGTGGTACTTCCCACCGATCTATTTTTATCTCATGGTACCTCCCACCACTGTATTTTCCTCCCGTGGTACCTCCCACAATTTTCTTAGTCTCGTGGTACCTCCCACGATTTCTTTTTTCATCCCGTGGTACCTCCCACCATTTTTTCCCTTTTGTGGTACCTCCCACAACATATTTTATTTTTTTAGGTCCATGGTACCTCCCACGGCAGCTTAATCATGGGAGCTCCCATGGGATTTTATTTTTTTGGCCATGGTACCTCCCACAGTCATTTTATCAAGTCATGGGAGGTACCACCACCTTAAGTTTCATCTTTGTGTTTTGATTCCTCAAATACGTTACCTCTCTCCCTTCAAAACTCAGCAATTTTCGTTGCATTTCCCAAAACGGCGACTCAACGCCTGCATCCCAAAAAGGAAGTTGAACTTGGAACAAAAAAAAATCAACTTGAAGTGAAAACTGAAAGGGCATCTCAGAACTGGCACAGTAGATGCTAAGTACAATGCAACACCAATTTTCACACTCAAAACCCCCTGCAACGTAGCCCCGACCTCAAGCCCGGCAACTTTCATGTCATTTCCAAATCGGGCGACTCACCACCTGCGTCCCAAAAAGGAAGTTCGGACTTGGCAGAATTTTTTGGTTGCAAAGTTTTTTTTTCTTTTTTCTCTCATTTCTTCACCAAACGTTGTACAAAACACTATTAGTGGTGACTGGCAATCTGGCAGGAGCTGATGCCGGTTACATAAGCACTCCCATCACCAAAATGTTGGCAAATTTCTTTGGTCCATTGTAGCGCACCAGCAATCCACATTCTGGCCAAACTCTTGCTGCAAGACTGCTTCCTGTTGTCAATCTACAGGGAATGTCCCGGCCAGACTTTTTATTTTTGGCTCAGTTGAATTTATGTCTCGCGATTTTTTGAAGCACAAAATGTAGGAGCCATAAATCGGAAAATGTACGCGGTACATTCCCTGAGGATCCCCCACACAAATCTTCTCATATTTTTTTCATAGCAAAAGACCAAGTATTGGTTGTGCTATGATGGACCAAAGAAATGCACATTATGAGGATTGCACAGGTCACCACAGCACCTTGCATGCCCCAATTGCTCGAATGCTTGCTTATAACCACTTTTAAAACATCAAAGAACAGTCTGGTGTCCAAAATACGCTATTATCTCGAATGGATTTGAGGCCAGGAAAACAAGTTCGACAGGGTAACTGCCGTGTTGAAGAGCCGCTCAGTGGTTTAAATTTGTCCAAATCCTACATAAACCCTTGTATGCAAGTAGAAAACAATATTTTCAGTTCGGATTGGATTTACGAGGACTTGCGCAGGTGTGGTGGACAAGAAAGCTGGATTTGCCATCGAAATCAGCCGTTTGGCGGGTGGTACAAACATACACAAACAGACATTTGATGTCCGCCAGTTGCCAGTCACCACTATTAGTACCGAACAAACCTCTCTCACCTCCACATTTCGCCGGTGTGTCCAAATGGGGAACTCAACGCCAGCTTCCCAAAAAGGAAGGTTCGACTTGTGCGCGACAAAAGAAAAAGGAGAGAAAGGCCAAAAATTAGCAAGAACTGCATGAATTCATAAGAGCATATAACATATAGCATAGCATACAGCATAAGAAACTAAAGACTGAGATTAACTCTACACGGCTCGAACTGACTTTCCACGACGCGGCAAGACGATTCAAAGGGCCATTATTTCCCTTGCGCGTTGATAACGTTCCTCATCCCCCGGACTAGCGAAAGCCGGCGTCGACCACTCGGGGATCGATGTCCAGCTCCCGTCCGGATCGAAGGCATACGTGCAACGATCGGCGGTAGTGGACTGGTCTGTGCCAACAAAGTGCGAGGCGTAGAAGTCGGCGCTGCCCCGAGGCTCTTGTGTGTCGTTGGTCTTCACCCAAAAGCGCAGTCGGTAAGGGCCGGGCCACGGTAGCGCTCCAGGCACTGGGACACCTCTGCCGGGGAAGGGTAGAGCTTCACCGGGCTTCTCCGTCTGTTGCTGGACCGCCTCTGTTGCCTGTTCCTGCGACTCCATAGTATGCTGTCGCTTATTGGAAGGCCCAGCTGCCTCGCCATCGTCGACTCGTGCGCGCTTGACGGGCTTTGCCACCTCTCCATCGTCGACTCGTGTGGGCTTGGCGCGGTCACGCTCCTCGCGGGAGCTGCGGCCGTCGTGGGGGCGGCGGTTGTCGCGGTTGTCGTGAGGGCGGCGGTCATAGACAAGGCGGTCGTCGTGGGGGCGGCGGTCGTCGCGGTCGTCGCGGGGGCGACGGTCATAGACAAAGCGGTCGTCGTGGGGGCGGCGGTCGTCGCGGTCGTCACGGGGGAGGCGGTAGACAATGCGGTCGTCGTAGACAAAGCGGTCGTCGCGGGGGCGGTGGTCGTAAACAAATTGGTCGTCGTGGCGGCGGGGGTCGCGCTCCGGCCCCCTGTCATAGAGGACAAGCCGCTCACGGCCAGGGCCGGGGTAATAGCGTGGCGGCTCGGCGGCGGGTGGGGCAGCGCGGTTGTCGGCGTAGGCGCGGTCATCGTGCAGGCAGGGGCCGGGGTAATAGCGTTGCGGCTCGGCGGGCGGAGCGGTGTCAAGCCAGCGTCCGTTGTCGCTGGGGTAGAGGCGGTCGCTGGGGTCGGCGAAGTGTGGGCGGTCGAGGCGCTCGTCGGGGTACTCACGGGAATCCACCCGACAGGAAGGATTGGGCGGCGGGCGCTGGGGGGGAACACTGGGTCGAGGCGAAGGGTACCGTGCAGGGGGCAATGGGGAACGGAAACGACTCGGTGAGGGAGACGCCGCCTTCCTTTCCTTCTCCTTCTCCTTCCCTTTCCCCTTGCCCCTCCGCTGTGCGACCTTCGCAGCTGACCCGATTGTTTTCTGCCAGGCCGGGCTGTCTCTCACGTAGAACAGCACGCTGTCGGCGGTGGAGACGAGAGGAACTTCGCCTTCCTCCTCAGGTAATAGCTCCTTTTCATCTACAAATGCAACGTCAATAGCAGCACAAGAGGGCGAAATTAGGTACTCGCCGTCGTCCCACCCGACAATCGCCATAACCGGGCCAACGTTCGCGGTAGCGCGGCCGCTATTCGCCTCCTGGAGGGCGGGCATGAAAGCGCGGTAAGTCGATTCCCTGATAATCCGAGAGTCGGCGGTGGACGAGCCGATTAAGAAGCTCTGCTCCTCCAACTTCTCAGGATAATTCTCGATGCGGCACCGACAGCGCCACGCCATGTCGAGGAATTTGACGTTCCTCAGCATGCGGAAGCTTTTGGGGTCGGGATTGGGCAACAAGTCGGCAGCATGGGCGAACAGCTGATTATGTTAGGATAACGCGAAAATACATGGCACTTGCCCAAGGCCCTATTGCGATATTCTACGACTGTTGCCCACGCGGCTCAGGGGTTGATGATGCCTTGTCCGGCGCCATTGGGCAATGCTCGGCAGGCCTCCAAGGCGATCAAATATCCAAGAAGTCAATGTATATTATGCCGCACTCGGCCCCCGCGACGTCGCCGTTATTTAACAATTGTAAACAAGAAACAGATGCGCCCAAATCTGCGCCCCGGGGCCGCCTTCCGCCCCGCCTGTCCTCCCTCGCCATACCCAATTCTCCTACACCTTCCCGCTACCGTTCCTGACCGCCAATGGGCCCCTCCGCCTTCCCCGCGTCCCACACCGAAAAGCGCCGAAAATGTACCCAAAATTGCCCCCCCGCCGCACTGCATCCCCTACCCATCCGTGCTGCCATTCTCACCTCCCTCTTCCGTCTCCATCTCGACGGAGGGCTCTTCTCCCACCCCCGCGGCCGTCCCGTTCATCCCCGCCCCTGATGCGCCTTCCTCGCCCGCCAGCTCTGGTACCTCAACCGCGGCCAGCAGTGCCTCTAGGCCCTTACGGCGGCTTAGTGCGACCTCCCCCCGCGCTGCGCAACCGCTGGCAGCCGCCGTTCGCATCCCCACGGCAATGGCCGCGCCTGCGACGGCGGGCGCATTCAGCTCGCCTGCCAGCGCGGGTGCGGCGGCGGCGGGCGCAGGTTCCCCGACCCACGGTTGCGCCTGCGCCGCATCCCTACCACCCGCTGTAGATGTAGGGACTTGGTCAACGCCGCTAGAAGATCATCAGGACATTTAATCAATTATATTTGATGCAGACATTGCTTACCCCACCATTCGCCCCAACACCCACTTCACATCCCCTACTGCCCTCTTCCAATTGTCTGTCTCCTTCCCCGCCGCCACCCGCCACCATCTCAAACACACAACGACATTCAGGAATCCGTTCTGCCCGGGGCGGCGTAGACCCTCCCAGCCTCCTTGTTCTCCTCCCTCTATCTGCGCCAGCTGTCCCTCCACCACGCGCCCCTTCGGATTAATGGCCTGCCACCACTCCCACCACTGCTTCGAGAACGTTTCCACATTTACTTGCGGCGTCCCCTTGCGCGCGTTCTTCACCCAAATTCCCACCTCCGCTGGTCGCGACGTTGTTGGATGAGCTTTTGTCTATAACGAATGCGTTAGTTACATGGGTTCTCGCAAATATCTGCCCCTCGCTTACCCCGGATACGAATTTTGTCGAAGCCTCCAGCGCCCACCAAGTATCCACCAACCCCTCCCACTCCGCCCCCAGCCCCCCCTCCAGCAGCATGGCCTTCGACTTCTCCGCCCACTGTCCTCCCACCGCCGTACTCCCCGCTTTTTTCGCCCCCGACCGCGCGCGCGTCACAGGCGCCTTTTTCTTCTCGTGCGCCCCCTCGGTCTCCGTGTCGCTTCCACTCTCGCTCCTGTCCCACTCGTCCTCCGCCGCCCTCTTCGCCTTCTTCTGTTTCCTCTCCTCCTCCTCCTCCTCCGTTCGCTTCTTCTTCATCCCAACGAAGGTCGCCGTCGACGACAGCCCTAACCCAGACATCAGCGCGCGATTACGCGCGACGTTGTTCTCCCGGTTCAACTCGTAGCTCGACATGCGCTTCAGGCGCTGCGCGTATGCGGCGCGTTCTCCCGGAGGCTTTGCCAGAATCTCCTCGTGTAGAGCGACATTCATCCGACGTACACCGAATGCGTCACTCGCGGGGACCTGGCGATCGAGCAGAGTCATGCGCTCCATGCCCGCCGCAACGACGGACTCCAAGCGGTGCTCCCCCTCGACCGCTAGAGGCGGGGCGGGTGGGGCGGGCGCGGCGATGGCGAGCGCAGCAGGCGCAGGAGGAGGAGGTGGCGAGGGCGCGGCAGGTGTGGAGGTCGAGGGAGTCGAAGAGGAAATGGAAGGGAGAGGGAGAAAGCGCGGACGAAGTTGCGGGAGCACTTGGCCCGACATAATATCTTCGTCGTCCTCGAGCAGCGGCGGCGGCGGCGGCGGCGGTCCCATCTCGACATCCGGCGGCATGCGGATCATGCTCTCTCCAACAGCGCCCAGCCCTCCCATCGATGGCGCCAACCCAGACGTCGACGCTGGTGTTGACCCTGCCGCCATCGAGTCTTCGATCATCGGCGTCGGCGTCGTGAGTGGCGCGATGCCCTCCGATTCTACGTATCCTCAGTGATTAGCATATTCCTCTGCACTATAAACAAAGAACGCGTACCTAAATGCGCCGTGTGAACGAATCTCCCATACGCCGGCAGCATTGCCGCGTAACCCGCAGGATCCCATTTCGCCCAGTCAAGTCCCCCGACGGTCCCAGCGTTGGCTCTGTAATCTCGAATTAACACGGGAAAGAAAGGTAATAGCCAAATGTCAAGAACACGTACGTCGTACAATCTAGCTTGTTGCCGTCGATTCGGGCAGCGACCAGGTTGAGGGTATACCCAGTATACAGCTGAAGTCCGTGCAGCAAGGGCGATACGACCGCCAGGAAATTATCTTGACATCTGGCGATGAATTCGCGTTAGGCCAATAGCGAAAAAGAAGCCTCTTTAGGAAACGTACTCTTGCTGGATCTCCGGATCGATACTCGGGGTGCCCACCGCTGCGTCTTTGTACG